>VXAX01005743.1:0-237907 GCA_013399835.1 Leptocoma aspasia
ACACACACACACACACAAAGAGGAAGCAGAGCGCGCAGGCCGCGGGCGGCAGCGCGGGGGCTGCCAGGGAAGCGGATCCGCAGCCGGGAATGCGCACCCGCGGGGAGGAAAGCGGGGCAGGGGCCGGGCAGCGGGGCCGGGGGAGGCAGGGGGCAGGGGAAGGGCCGGGAAGGGCCCGGGGCTTGCCTTGCTGCTGGGGCCGGCCGGGCGGAGCGAAAGCCAACAACCTTAAAGCGAAACTTAAAGCGAAACCTAAAGCGAAAGCGGCGGGCGCTGCCCCCGGGGCGGTGCCGGGGCGGGGCGGGCTCCCCCGGCGTGTCCCCGTCCCTATCTCTGACCCTTGTCCCCGTCTCCGTCCCTGACCCCATCCCTGTCCGCGTCCCCCCCGGCAGAGGGTGTCGGGCTCGCCCTCCTGGCTCCCCGCATCACAGCGAAACCGAAATTACTTTTTAACAGCTGTGCTCCGGCACAGCCCCGCGAAAGAAGAGCCGAAAGTTTCATGGTGACACGAGGTTGTCTAGATCTAAGGAAATTTTCCCCCTTATATAAACTTAAGTGGCATTTCCTTATCCTCCCAATTATTCTGCGTGTTGCATCTCCGCTAATTACGGTATCCCACTGTGTAGCCGCGGCATCCGGCCCGGCGGTCCAGTACAGGGACTGAAGATTGGCACAGTCTTGCTAATTACTCCTGGATGCAGGCTCCGATCCTGCAAAATCATACACCTACCCAGCGGTGCGTGGTGTTTAACATTCACTACCTGAAGAGATTTACATCAAAGAGACATTTTTCAGTGTAACTGCCTCCTAATTGGCACAAAACACGGGCATGGTAACAAACAGGCTTTTGCTTCCCGGCAGGTCAGTGCCTCCATGTGATGGAGGAGCTCTTGCCGTGTGTCTGCATGCTGCTGCTGGGACTGCTCCCTGCTTCCTGGGATTATGCCTGTGGCTCCTGGCTGGATCCCTAGCCAAAGTTTTCGCCTGAAAATCAAACTAACAGAATGCCATGGTTCCTCTCATGCCGTCTGTTAGCTGCTTCTTTTCAAGCAGACAGCATCACTTCCAAATCCATAATGGATCTCCATGGACAGCAGGGACGCTGGAAATGTATNGAGAGGAGAGGAGAGGAGAGGGACTCTGCAATCACCACCAGTGACTGGCAGTGGCACCTGAATTTCAGAACATCCAAATATTCTTTTCTGATTGTATGTATGGGTGTTACTCAGGAAATACAGAAACTGTTTGTTTCTATATCTTGATAAAAATGTTTATCCATTGCCATCTGGTCACCACAGACAAAATAGCAGATTAGCAGATCAGAGATGGCTTTTTTCTAAACATCATTGTATTGCTATCAAAAAAGTGGTCTGATAATGCTTAAGGATTTTCAAGAGTTTACTATTAGAATTGGTTATGGGAAATTTCTCAAACTCAAACTCCAACTGTTGATTTCTATTTTCTTTTCACGCTGGTTGCTGGCATTCACAAAGAGAAAGCTTGATTCCTTAGTGTGCTGCAATAGCTTTCTCAAATACATCTTAATTTTAATGCAGTACAAGGTGCTAGACTTCTTTTTAAGAAAATCATGCTTGTTTTCAGTATGGAGTAAGGGGAAAATTAGAAATATAATAGAAATAGAAGGAAGTATCTTGCTTCGGGGCATGGAGTGATTGCTACCTAGGAAAGGGTCAGGAAGGAAAAAAATTCTCATGTAGAATATGGCACAGCTGGCTGTATGCATTACTGGGCAGGGGAAAGAGCTAGCAATGTGATACCTATAGCATCACCATCCCTCTCCTCTGCCCTGGAGACTCACTCTCCTTAAAAACACTAATAATGGAGCCTTTGACTGGATATTTGCATTGGGGAAGACAAGTGTTTAACCACTGCATGCAGCTGCAGGATGAAAATGGGGCGTGCCTTTGGGAAACTGAAAGGTGGATGGCAGGTACAAGCTAGAAGGCTTGAGGCAACTGAATAGTACCTGTCTGGAATAATAACTGTGTCCTGTGTTCTGCACAACAACTGTGAAAACAAGGATGGGGCTTTGTGGGACCTGGGAGGCAGGTGTGGGGCTACTTTTAGGATGGAGGATTTGAGTGACTCACAATGTGTTCCCTTCTAAACAGTATTTGTTAGATTTTCACGTATTTTGCAAGGAAGGACGGATGGTTTTGATACGCTGTGAGGAATTTGGGGGTAGGGCAGGGTGATTGGGCACACCACAGCTTTATGGAATTCTGTAGAATAATGCACCTCAGTCAGCTTGATGCATGTGTTTTGTTGGGATTTCTCTGTAATCAGGCGGAGATCTGTTGCACATGCCATATTTTATGAGTTTTAAATTTGAGTCTTATTAGTGTTATGATACACAACAAATGGGCATATTTGGACACTGGCTGTCATGTGGGCTATGCTCTACATTTTTTTCACACTTTTCTTCAAGCTTTTAGCTTAGATTGTAGCACATCCTCACCAGTTCTTTCTCTGCTCTGTAACAGTGATATCTTCTTAGCCCCGTCGTTATTTTTTTCGATTTCTCTCTTATTTTATCTCACTCTATTAGAAGCATTTGCAAAACCCCTACACTCTCAGGTTTTCCTGACACTGGCAACAAGGGGAAAGTGTAAGCATAAACTCTTTAATCATGAAATAGAAACAGTTTTTGGTTGGTTTCCAAACCAGCAAAAATGGAAAAAGGCGTTGTATAAGTTTGGAAGGTTCCTTAGAAGTTTTTATTCAAGTCTTGGGAGATTTTGGTGTTGATAAGTCTTTTCCAGTTTTCTTTCAATATTTTTCCAAGCTGGATTTGCTACTATGGTAAATTTGATTAGCATGGAGAGACTGTGAGGCAAAAGGCCCTGAACCCACATTAACTAATTAACTAATTGACCACAGCGTTCACAGAAGGTGAACATAGACAAGGCTGGTTGAGTGCTTGAAATTTTACAGGCAGCTTTTACCAGTGGATAAAACCCTCACTTTGTGTAGTGAACCAGCACCTTTGGGGTTTTTTTGCAAACAGAGGGAAGATAGGGTTGCCATAATTTGTGCTGTCGGCTTCCTGTTTTTCATGTGGTTGGAAGGGCACAGCTTCAATTCAGGAGTGACCGAGGAGGTGACCCTGACATGAATGTCTCTTGAGAGGTAACTTTGTGCAACTAATATGTGCTTTTTTACAATCAGATTGAGGATGCAGACATGCTTCAAGCTTTCTGTGCAGTTAATTCAACGAATTTAAGGAGGCTGGAGAGGTAACAATGTTTCTTCCCACTAATTTGCACTTTCAAGGTACTGTCTCCTTGTACTTTACGTGTAACCACAGTGCTTTTAAACTACATTGATTAAGGTTCTACTGTTAAGTAAAGCCTTTTAAGATTTTCATTGATATCAAAAAGCCTTTATGAGGCCTTACTAAAGGAGGAAAAAAGCCACAATGAGCTTTTAACTGAAGAGAAAATGTCTTGCTAAGATTTGTCAAGATAACAAACTTGCACTGGTTTTGTGATTTAATTCCTTGCATGATCAAAATGCAGCGTGTCCTTTGTAATGAGACCATTCAATGTTTATTTTTTAATAAACTCCCTTTTCTCTTAGCAACCTGGCTTTAATCCAGGGTGGTAAAGAACAGGACAGTTTTGGGGTCCTCAGAAATGGGGAAATCTTCAATAGACTCCAGCAGACTGGTGCACAATGGATGTGAGGGAAATAGTGTGGCTGTGAAAGACAGTAGCTATAGAGGGCATTGTGTCTTACCACACTTCTCCTCTTGAACGTGCTGTGACTTGGGAGAAGCAGGAGAACTTGGAAAATGCATTTGCTGACTTCCAGCCAAGCTGGTAGTATCTGTCACTGTGAAAAGAGAAAAACAGGCTTTGTGTATCTTGAAATGAAGTAGGATTTATCTGTGAAATAAAGGGCTTTATCTGTCTGAGAGGCCTCTTGGAAGGAACACACAGTCTCATTCCCTTCAGGAATGTTTGCATGCTCTGTGGATATACAGTGCACATGGACAGCATGATGAGCCATTCTGCAGCCCTCTCCAGATGATCAGTGTTCAGGTGATTCCTGGATGAATTATTTGTTCTATAAGTGCCAAGTCTTTATGGTTTTGTGTGGTTCAGGGATGTCCTGCTTTCACCACCTCTCTGAACTCATTTCAGGAGGGTCTTAAGCAGTGCAGGGACAGGAGCAGGTCATGCACCCTTATTCTTGCTCAGGTGTGAGACAAGGGCCCCAGCATGGCTTCAGACAGCATGGAGACCAGTAGGACTGTCTAGAAAATATACAGTATGGTGACTCTTGGAGTAGATGAACACAAAGAGGTGACAGCTGGTAGTGTGCCAAATACTAAATGAGAGGGGACAGCCTGGCCACTGTGACCCTAATGCAGGTCACTTGCATAAACAGAATGGCAGTCTGGGACAAGATGCAAAGCTGTGCGAGAGGGGAGCTGGAAGCTTTCCAAACTACTTTGGTTCACAGGTGTGAGTGAGAGGAATATTATTGTGATGCAACTTGGTCAACATAAATCTCTCTTGATCCCAAAAAGAATAACATAAGGTAACTCAGCAGTTATTTTAATATAAGAAATTATGTTCTGAGGACATTTTTTAAAATGAAAATGCATCTGTTTATATACTGATATTAGTTACTTTGAAAGGCCTTAAGTGTTTGCAGGACTTTGTGCCACTGCTCTTCAGATTAGAGACTCTATTTTCAGCACACCAGTTGCTGACATTACATTGTGCCAGTACATTGTCAGCATTCAGTAAAAGCAGCAATAATAAGTTAAGCAGAACTGCATATCTCAATAGAGAGATGAATAGGAGGCTCTCTAAGCATACCCAGAAGGTTTAGACAGAAATTATTTTGATGGAATTGTTTGCAACTTATAGAAAAGGGAAGTGCTTAGCAATATCCCAGGACTGCTGCAGGCAGTGGGGCAGATGCATAGGTGACTAAGTAGACTTTTACTCAGATTGAGATAACTCTTAGGATTTGTGTCCCAGGGTTATGGAGTCCTGCATCTGGAGGTAATATGATTAGGTGAGATGTAAATCTTAAATCCTGACCATTTGTAGCTGGTGGAATTTAATAGCTTCTTTTGTTCAGAGCGGAATTCACAACTCTAATAGCTTGCTTGAATCCTAATATCAGACATTCCTTATCATTTTTTGGTGAAGGAATTCTTATATTCTGATCTATTCCAGTCTACTCTTGGTGAACACTGTTAAATAGCTGCTTTGTTCATTCTGCTCAAAAGTAAATGGTTCCTTTCTGAAGTTTTTCCTGTAGGAGATAGAAGTTTGGATTTGTACCCATCATGTTTAGAGCTCTTTGAGATAAGAGGCTCTACCTGTTCCACAGTGCATCCTCCTACACTTGGAGTGACAGGTGGATGAAACAGGAAGATATGAGCAAAGAGTGTGCTGACATAATATACAAGGTGAAACTGAGCTGGCACCAAGGGAAAAAATTAATGAGTCGTCTGGGACAATTGCAGTGAACTTCTTCTACATTCACCCAAGGGCCAGGAAGCTTCAAACCCATCTCTGGCCTGTATCTCTGGTGGTACCTCCTTCTGCTGTGAGGCTGCTCCTAAATACACAATACTCCCCCATGAGGTCACTTGTTTATCAGAGTGAGGCGAAACTAATGGTAAATTGCTGCTGCATGTACTTTTCTCTTCATCCTGGGCTTATGACAGCAAAACTGAAATACAAAATGATCAGGCTTTAACATTCACAGGGACGTGATTCGTTTCTGTGAGTTCATTCTTCTATTTAGAGAAAGATATTGCTACCCTCCCTTCTGCACTGACACAGTTGCCAAAATAACCACTCTTACTAACTGGCAGCTTTAAAAGCCAGCCTGCAGCTGACTTTGAAACAGAAGGTCAGCAAAGGGAGCAACAGACTTCAATTCAGAGCTTTAATGGGAGCCATTGACCACAGCAAAGGGCCTTGACTGGAGTGTCTAGAGTGTGCTTTGCACAGGCCAAAAAGTCACTTTCATACTCTTTGAACCTTTTGTATAAACCTGTATATTTTTCACTCTGTGGATTTCAAGATGAATGTGCAGCCGTGTGCTAGATGTGGCTATGGGGTTTATCCTGCTGAGAAGATTAACTGTATAGATCAGGTCAGTTCTCTTTCTTTATCATTTTGGACTATAATAAATGTACAGATTGGCACTTCTAACACTGTGCAAATCTCTCGGTTCCAAAAGTTCTTTGCTCATAACTGGGTTCAGAACAGAAATGAGTTAATAACATGGATATATTTGATTCATTAAATTCAGAACTCAGATTCATTAAATGAATGGTAAGGATCACTAGTGAGATTTTAAGTTTAGCAGAATAATAATGAAATACAAATCATGTCTGTTTGGTTTCTCTTTTGTGGCATGTCCAGACGTGGCATAAAGCCTGTTTTCACTGTGAAGTATGCAAGATGATGTTAACAGTAAACAACTTTGTTAGCCATGAGAAAAAGCCTTACTGTCAAGCGTAAGTGTATTTCCTTTTTTTCCTTCAATTTTTTTTTTAAAGCAAAGGTTTAATTTGGCTAGTCATTTTAATATACTGGAAGATCACCATTTGGACTCAGTCTGTCCCATGTGTGATGTGAAATTAGGTATTGTCAGTGCCTTCGTGTGTATCTTTGGATTTATGTGAATCTCAAATGATGGGAAACTCTTTTTACCACACATAAAGCTTCCTCATTTGGCCAGTGTGTTAAAAGATACCAAATTAAGTAATTTCAGTATTGTGGGAAGAAAATAAAACCAACCACAAAATTCACTGCTATCCAAATCAGTGGTTAAGAGTTAACAAGGTTGAGCTAATCATAAGGAAAATGTATAAAATGCAGATTTTGGAGTTGGTTTGTTGTAGGAAGTTTTTATTTTATAATGATCAATTCCTGTCAAATTTGTCAGCAGAAAAAAGAGAGATGACAGGTTTTTTTTATTCTATTATTCTCTTTTGTTATTAGAAACACAGCATTGATATGATGATCATTAAAATTAATTTTGCTCTAGGCACCTACTCCCTACAACAATAACTTGAATGTAATCTAAGATCTCTGTATGAGTGGGGAAAAGTTGTGTGTAGAGGGATGGAGGCTGGTATGGTGTTTTTGCATGCTCAAAGAGAACCTTTCTGGTGGGCTGTCTGGTACATCCATAATATCCTTTTACACCTTCCCTTTTCTAGGCACAATCCAAAAAACAATGCGTTCACGAGTGTATTTGAAACACCAATAAATATAAATGCAAAAAAACTGTCAGAAGTGGTAAGTGAGGTAAGAAGCTTGAGGGTCAAATGTGTTTGTTCTACATTTTGATAACATATTTATGTCTCTTGTTTTGTAAGTATAAATATGTGCTTTTTACTTACCTTCCTGTGTTCTTTTAGATCAGTAAGATCTCACCTGGGTTTGAATCATTTTTTTCAATGTGATTATTCATGTGAAGGAAATCTTAGATCTGGATTTGCTTCTGCTCTCAGAAGGAAAAATTGATTGGAGCTCCTCACCTGTATATCTGATAATCTATACGGAAGCACAGTTCCCCTAAACTGCCCAGAGCTGTGTAAACTTAGTGACTAAGCAGGGTTGCACAACCTCTGGGAGCAAGAACAACCGACTTGCTTTGTGATCTTATCAGAAACTGCTACGAAACAACAGATAAATTATAACTAGGTGGGACTCAGGCAGAAGTCTCCATAAATACCTTGTCGAGTATTTCCGCCGAACCTGAGGTGGGAAAACACCAGGTCTGGGGCGCTTTGCAGGGTTTTGCTGGAGGTGTTTTTTGGGGATGGAGGCGTTTTTTAGGGACAGAGGCGTTTTTTGGGGATGGAGGTGTTTTTTGGGGATGGAGGCATTTTTGAGGATGGAGGTGATTTTTGGGGATGGAGGTGTTTTTTGGGGATGGAGGCATTTTTGAGGATGGAGGTGTTTTTTGGGGATGGAGGTGTTTTTTAGGGACAGAGGCGTTTTTTGGGGATGGAGGCGTTTTTTGGGGATGGAGGTGTTTTTGGGGATGGAGGTGTTTTTTGGGGATGGAGGCACATCCGCCCTGCCCGTGCTGCTGTGCCCCGTGCGGCCGCCAGGGGCGCTCGGGGCCCGCCGGCATTCCCAGCGCCATCCCTGGCTATCCCGCGTTGTTTCCCCCCAGACACAAACACCTCCAAACCCGCACTTCTGAGAATCTGGTGACATAAAAAATACAGGAACGCCCAATAATCGACGGCTATCTCACTCCTCTGCGTAATGCTGTTTTCCTGAATGTCACGTCTTTCTATATTCTAAAATGACATTACTCATTGTGAATATATTTCACAGGCAAAGCAATGTGTTTTGATGTGATTAGCCATCACTAAAATTAAGAAACAAAGTTGTATTTCTTAGATTATGGCATGCTAAATTCATTCTGATGTCCTGTATTAGCTATAATAACTTGATGCACGTGAATAGCCTTTGTCAGACACTGTCATTTATCATTTTGTACAGCATTTTTATGCCTCAGTTTTTGCAGTATCATGGGCTGTAACTATTTCAGCAATGACTATCTCGCTTACTTTAAACTGTGTGTGACGGATCTGCTCAGGAATGGGTTTGGGATTACTGCAGGTTCTATTTCTGGTTTAGGCAGTGATATGAGACTGATACTTCCAGTGCATGTGAGTACACAAGCTGGAGAAATTATAGCTCAAAGATTACTTTCCCTTGTTTTATACACCTTAAACACCTTCTGTCCTTTTCAATCACATAATGAGGTTCTGTTCCAGAGAGAAAATTGCTAAGGGTAGTAAAGAAGCTGATTCTGCAGTACCTGCTTAAAGGGAGTACTTCGGTAAAAAATTTGAGAGCAGGAAAATTTGTTGCTAGTAAATGTATAAAATAATGATAACTCGGGAAAAGGTTTCACTTGCTACTATGGAAGTTTGTTGTTTTTATATTGAAGTTTATTTCTGATGCAGAAAATAGAATGTTTCTTCAATCACAACATGATGTTCTCACATAGGTCTTATGTTGAGACATCAACTGGAATGCAGAGATAAAAATTAGGTCTCTCTATACAGAATTTCTGTGTTAGCAGGCAAATCATTCAGCTCTCTGGACCTCTGTGCTAAATTTATAAATGAGAATAATGGTACATGTGCTAAGTAACATTTCTGTCCAGTCAGTTTAAATTTTCTGCTCTCGATTTTTACATCTGAAGAGTGAGTTGTATAACAGAGCTGTAATTTCGGTTGGATTTCTACATGCTATCATGATAAAAGTAGCAGTAGGAACATAATGACCCATAATGACCTAAATATAGTAGTAATTTACATATGCACAGTTAGAATATGATACTTTGTGGACATCGTGCAGGGAAATAGGAGAGTAGAATATTACTCACTTGATAATAATTTTTTCATCTAATGCATTGACACATCCTGCTTAAAATTTCTTAGGGATTTCAATTCTCATAGATTATTTCCCCCATAAGTATTATCTATAGATCAAATTATCCTTTCAGAATGTCATGGCAGGTAATATGCTGCTCCTTTAAAGATGTGCAGCTCCTATACTGGCAGAAATCTTAGGTAGAAGCTGGGTGTGGACTAGAAAGCAGAGTTTTGGCCTTAGGGCTAAATGCAATCATCAGCTTGTCTCCCCTCTTACTCTTGTACAAAATGGATGTGTGTTAGTATGCACTAACAAACTACTAATACAAGTCATTATCTTTTTTGTGGTTTTTTTTTTTTTTAGATAAAATATCGAGAAGAGAGTGAACAATTCAAATCAGTCTTTCAGTGGGATGTAAGGTCCAGAGAAATTGAAAATGTCTATAAAGCCCAACAACTGGCTACCCAGGTAAGAAATATCCCTTGAGTCTCCAAGCCAGCAGCCTGCAGGACACCAAGGATTTGCCCTGGCTGTCCTGAGTATTAGGGGTTTAACCACAACATTTCAATGCTAAAAAAAAAAAGAAAAAAAAAAGCCTTTGCTAAACTTTTCAAGGCAAAATAGCTCAATTAGAGCTTAGGATAGAAGAATCAGAAGGTGAGGAAGGAAGAGTGTGTCTATAGTCTGCTGTTGGGGCTGCTGCATGTACAGCCATACTCCATGTGTCTTCTCTGTACTGGCACTGGAGCTTCACAGCAGGTGATCTGATTCCCAGGGGGTGTTTTTTGAGTTTCACTCCAGGATCCTAGATCCTGTCATCTTGATGTCAGTTCTTGCTGTACAAGTTCTGCCTTGGCACTCTGAAGGGATGTGGAATGTAGGCCTTGTGCTGCACAATTTCACTTCCACAGCACTGTGCGTTTCCTTTTTTTTTTTTTTTTCTGTCAGATCAGCTGTTTGAGTGTTAAAACCAGGGTGAAGATAGGTAGTTATTTAGTACCTGTTTTGTAGAATGCTTACTATGCTGCCTATGAGGAAGGAAAATCTTGGTACCCAGGAACAATCCCAGATCCTGAGATGGTCAAGATAACACAGGCACAGAAGGCTCTGACTGATGTAAGTGGACTGATGTTTGGCTTTATTTTCATGGTCTATCGTATTCTGAAGCCTTACAAATGCATCAAAGTCAGTCTTTGGTAAGATGTCACCTCCAGGCTTTGCAGGAGGGATATCTGGAGGGTCTGTCTGCACTCTGTTAGATGCTGCCAAAGGAGAGACTGAAGTTTATTTCTGTCAATAACGATACTTAGCCATGTAAGCGATTAAAGTCACATAAGAGTTCTATTGCCATCGTACATTTACATATTAATATAACTCAGAAGCACTTCAACTGCTGATTTCAAACTGAGGTGATCTGATCTAGCAGGCAGTGCTCTTTCTCTCAGTGGGGCAGAACTCATGATGGAAAATGTGTCGTATTTTCCCCAGACCAGACTTTTCATGGGCAGAATTTCCATGACTGATGAAAATCACTTCTTAATTATGACTGTGTCCCTACAATGGTTTAGTGACCTAATCAACATAGGCAATTAATAGTGGATAATTGATACGAATGAGAAATGTTTTCTGTTGTATGTAGGAAATAGTTGTAACTAACAAACTTATAAAGTGGAAGTTCTTTGTTTTGTTTACTTTTAAATAAAGTGATACACACATTTAGGAAGCAGGCATGAAGAGAGGAATCACATTAAACGACAGTGGATACTTCTCTAATAAACAAATTCATCTTCTAGTTTCAGTATACAGAAGAATATGAGCCACGAAGAGGCAAAGGCAGCTTCCCTGCCATGATCACTCCAGGTTATCAGGTTGCTAAGAGAGCCACCCAACTAAGCAGTAATGTAAGTCACAGGGGTTTTTAATTATATTTTACCCTTCTGAATTTAGAGAATCCTGAGTTCAGGCCATTCACTTGAGATACTAGATTCTGTGGTGAATATTTTTTATCCTGTTACAAAGTGAGAAAATATTAACATGATGCAGAAAACAGGGTTAATAAACTACTTGGCCTGGGAAGACAATCATATAGAATAAGCGACAATGTAGATATTTCCTGGAAAATGTAGCAACTTTTGCTGTAATTTATCACAACCTGAAAAAGACTGTGACTCACACTGAAATGTTAATTTAATTCATTACATTTGCTTTCCCATTATGACTGTATTCATCAAATTATTTACATTTGATATTTTTCACTTTATTATTTGAAATAAAATAGCTGTAATATTGAAATTAATTAATATACAAGTTACTTTAAATTTATGCACAGAAAATTGCTTATTCAGTTAAGAACAATTCACATGAAAAAGATAAGTAAAAAAATCACATAAAATGATTTTAAAGTATTGCATTGTTTTCTGCAGATATTACCTACATTTTCATTGCAGTGTGATCTGGGGACATTAATGACTATTCTCATGGTATTTTGATCAAATGTATGGCTCACATAAATCAAGTGAAAATTTGAATATCTGGGTCCATTTCTGTCTGTTTTTGATATTCACTTTAAGGAAATTCGCGCCTTAAATATATGGATAGCTTTAGTGTGGAGAGTGGAGAGTGTCACAACTGCTCTTGCTCATTTTCTCTTGAAGCTTTCTGATAGGAAATATACTTTCGCTGCTTGTTGTTTGTAATATGGATATATATGTTTTCAGGTGGAATATAAGCGTGGACATGAAGAGAGAGTTTCAAAGTTCACCTCCGTTGTAGACACCCCAGATATACTTCATGCAAAGGCTGGAGCACATCTTGCAAGTGATGTAAGTAAAACAAAATTGATTGATCAGTTTTTGGCTCTGCAAGTGGTTCCTGGGGTATTTATAAATTACTTGAAAATATGAACACAGAGAAAAATAAAAAAAATAATATTTTAAAGGCAGACTCATTTACCATTAAGCATTTAATACTTTCAGTTACAAAGACCACATTCAATTTGAGGCCATTTTAGGCTGTCAGAACAGAAGCTGTGGAACCAGTCTGTTCCATACCCAGGAATGGCTGCCATGCAAAGTAAAGAAAGAAGCTGCCTGACTCTAATGTAAACAGAGCAGGCATCTTGCAGACACCTTAAGTATTTTCTTTAAATAACTCTTTTCATCCTACACCCTGAACAAGACAAAGGGGCCATGCAGAAGATGTGTGATTGTGTAGTTAAAAACCAAATTGCAAAGATTCAGACTTCATGGTTCATCTTCCTTTTGGCAGATGCCAGCCATCGAATGCCTGACTTTGCAACTTTAAGGATTGATTATGTGTGCAATCAAGATACATTTGCTCTAATTGCTCCTGAACTGTCTTGAATTTTTACAGCTGAAATACACAGAAGACTTTGAAGAACGGAGGGGAAAAGGCAGCTTTCCTGCTATGATCACTCCAGCTTATCAAATAGCCAAGAGAGCAAATGAATTAGCCAGTGATGTAAGTGTCCAAAGCAAAGTCTCTTTTGGGAAAGAAAATATTAAACTGTCACGCAAATTTTGAATTAAAACCTTTACTGGCAGAAATTCCATGAGCATGCATACTGATCTTTACTGGCTTTCTTTTCCTTTCCAAACATAACAAAGCCACAACACCCCGGTACTCTTTAATAAGCACCATAAAAGGACATCAGTATTCCTTCAAAATGTACAGTTAATTGTGCTTTGTTATTGGAAACTGAAAGAAAAGCTCTTTTTGTTGGAGAAGATAACATACGGAAGAACATATAACTCAAAGGAAGTGAATTTAAAACATTGTTAATAGTCATTGAGGAAAATAAGAGATCTGTAATTTTGAAGGTAAAAGCAACTGACTGAAACAATTACATGTTTTTGTTTGCCTTTGATCTATGGAAAACCCTTCACTTTTGTCAGCAAACACACATGGTGATTAAAGGGCAGCATCAGGTTACAGGCATTGTTTTGACTTCAGCAAATGTAGTGCAAATCTTGGTCTAAACTTGAAGGTTGATTACCTAAAATTCCCTTTATCACTGGGCATAAAGCATCTTCCAGAAACAAACCCATTTATTGATGGGTTTCAGGTGACCCTGTGGTAAAAAGTGCTTTGTGGTAACCGTGAATTTGCATTACAATCAGTTCTATTTTTTAAACTGCTGGAACATCAGGGATTAGCCACTGTCAAGCAGGTGGTGCTGAACACATTGAACCAATGGCCTGGGTTGAGATGGCAAGTCCCGTGTTCCTAGTGCATTATTAAAAAGTACACCACTAGTTCTGTTTTTATTTCTTCAAGTGGCATATTTGACTTGGGCAGGTTGGTGGCAATGGGAATTTTGACAATCCTTTATTGACAACACGTGCACGTCATTGGTTGTTATTTATTGTGCAGCATCTGTGTACCAGACTAAACTCACCCAGATTACTCATTTCATTTTTTTCCTGTTAGGTAAAGTATCATCAAAGATATGAAAAAGAGATCAAGGGAAAAGCCACCCATACAGCTGGAACAGATATTGCTTTTGCAAGAGAAAATGCAGATCAATATGGACAGGTATGCAACATCCAAGAGATAGCCGTGCTGCTGTTGATCACTGCTACAGCTGATTGCTCAAGGCTTTAGAAACTGGTGACACCGATTTTCACCTTGTTTTCCTGTGTGAGAAAACAAGGTCTCAAGGGAAAGGATGGTGTGCAAACAGCACTGTGCTCCTAAAGTGTAATGCATCTGTGACTGGCACCTGAAGATGTGACTACAAGGTGGCAGCACTGTCACTGCATGACCCTTATGATGGGGCCATTCCTAAAGACTGACCTTGGCAAATTTATCTGTGTGCCTGTATGCATTCTGCATTTCTATTGTGGTGCTGGTATGTACCACACCGAAATGTGTTTACTGGAGGAAATATTTCCTTTCCATGAATAAGGAAATTCAGTCAGGAGAAAAGCAAAAGGGTTGTGAAATGGTAGAAAGTTGGCAGTTAGGTGCCTTTTCCCTGTGGGCATTTTCACAAATCTTAGGAACTTTGCAGCTCTAAATATGTGGACAGCACTGAATCTCTTAGATACACAATCTCTTAGATTTCACCTCCTCTACAAAAGGAGTATTATAAGCCTGACAATCTGTAGTTCTGTATTTGTGGAACCAAATAGGCTTTAGTTCTGTTTTGGTCAGTGGCATTTGTTTTGCTTATGTTTCATTTTTAAGGGAATACAACCGGTTTTGTGGTAGCCCAAAATGTGCCCAAGTTCTATTCCAATTAGGTTAGGGGAATAGCACAGCTAAATAGAACTAAATGCAGCTAAGTGGAATTTGAAAGGAATTGAATAGTGGTATTGTATAAAGAAAACTATATGGTTAATCTCAGGGTTTTTTGTCCTGCTCCTCAGTAGGTCCATATACTTTGGAGAAATGAAGGAACAGGGGCTGTATTTTCCTAAAACCTTTGGTATTTTACATTTCTTCACTTCTTCTATCGAAGTCTACATTTAGTATTCTATGGAAAGCAAGCCATCCTTGAAGAATATGAGTTTAAAATTGTAGCATTGAAGCCTTCAATTAGTTCTGTCTTTTGAACTGCTACAAGCTTTAATAGGAATAAACAAATAAAATTAATTTGAAAAAGCACTAATTACATTTCCAAGCATTAGAATGTTTCTGTTTTAGAATTAATTTAAGTTTTCTTTCTTTGAAAGTATCTTTGAAACTTCAGTCATGGACTTCAAATTCTATTTGAGTTTTAATCTTTCTAGATTGGATACTGATATTATTAGCCAAATAACACAGAGTCACTGAAATTAATGGATCTTTCTGAGTAAATTGTGACTTAACATGGGTAAAGAGATTGGATTTCTAACTGTTGAGATCATCAGCAATGAATTGAGTGTGCATCAGACAGATATATATAGATACACACATATGTATATTTACACGCATATTTATATATATTGCATGAGACAATTTAAGGAATCTTAACGTAAAATTCCTATGCTGAACATCTGTTTTGTTAATGTTTAAAAACCTTAAGAGTGGCTAAAATAGTTTTCTGAAACTTTGCTTACATGCACAAGTTAGAAGCAAAAGACAGATTGGTCTAGAGAATTCAAACTCATTATTGATATTTTAAAAAACTAACTCAGATGATTAATCAACTACATTTTTTCTTTTCTATGCCTGTTTATAGAATCATTTAATGCCATTGTAACTATTGTTCACCAATGTGCATCAAAATGTTCACAAACTTGTGGCGTGACCTATTTTAAGATGTGACATTGATGGTGCACAAAATGACCTACAACGGATGGTTTTGCATTGAGAAAACACAAAAGAGATATCCCAGATATTTGTAGCTGTTCCTATCTGTGCTCTCCATGGCATTCTTGACATGCATTCTGTTCATGGCACATTCTATTTTCACTCAAACTGCCTCTTTACTACAAAAGATCTACAAAATATTGCAGGGAAGACACATTACACTATATCTCACGTATTTGTACTCCATATTGTCCCCAGATCTTGCCATAAAAGGCTTTGGGATGATTATTGTCCATTAAAAAAAAAAAAAAAAATTCCAGTATTTTGCTGTTAAACTATCTAAATGGCTTTCAAATTGTCAAATATTTACACATAAACTTATCTATAGATGGATTTAATTCCACAACAGTTGGGCGTTTTTTAATCAGACAAATGGAATTTTGTGATTTTGTTCACTAAGGAGTTTGGCATTTTGATATCTAGGTATTTCTGCTTCATTTATTAATCCCGCTTCAAAATACATCACTGCACTAGAGAATGATTATTTTTGGTCAATTATGATGTGAAAAATGACCCTGGAAAATCAAACAGCTTCTGTAACACCACAAAGGAAGACTGATCCTATGTTAAACTTGTTAACTTTAAGCAAGTCTCCTGGCTAACCAAACCATTAGCTATTTTCATAATATTCCAGGGAAACATGTATTGACAGAGAGGCAAGCAGATATCATCTCTGTGAGAAATGAGGTGAGATCAGAAGGGTGTATGTCACTGTACACTTGAATGCTGTCTTGACCACAGCTAATAGCCACCTATTGCTCTCTTGGAATGCAGCACAGGTAGCTTCAGAGGCATGGGTAATTTAACAGGTCAATTTATTCTTATGTTTTAGTCATTAATTCATAAAAAAAGTCATTGGAGCCATGAACCTTCCTACTAACAAGGACTGTGGGGCTTTGTAAAATGGCCCAACCTGCTCATGTGTGATGAGTAAACACACTGAATTTTCTTCAGGGATATATGGATGAGTTTGAGGAACGCAGAGGGAAAGGAAGCTTTCCTGCTATGATCACTCCAGCTTATCAAAATGCCAAGAAAGCAAATGAATTGGCAAGTGATGTAAGTATGAAACCTGAATCAATACAATTCATAAACAATTAAAACCAGCAGTTTGTCAGAGCAGTGCCTGGGAGGAGAATGCTAAAACTGCACTTAAGAAGTAAACAAAAATGACATTTTGCTGCATTGCTGGGAACTGGATGGCTCAGGGGATTAATAATATCCATTAATAGAAGGGGGCACAGCTCCAACTTGCACGAGGGAGGAGATGGATGTAGCAACTAATAGGGATTCCTACTGTTAGGTTAACCCTCCTGGCAAATCTGCACCTGTATTATTAATGAAACCTTCAACTGCCTTAATCATCCTGTGGACTACTGGGGTATTCCCAGTAGTGAATAAATGGAGGATGAATGAACTGTACTGGTTTTGATATTTTGATGTATCATGCCTCTAGCACAAAGCAAGTCATATGGAGGAAAAGAAGCACAGAGTATGACACTGTCACTTCACACAAGTGAGCTTATTTCTGGGATGTGATTTTTGGTTTTGAGTGGCAAACTAAAGAATTGGCAAAGAGGTGGTGGTGTGTGATTCCTGCACCCAGCCCATCCATTAGAGGGCCTCAGCTCTATTTGGGGAGACCATTTCTGGCAGTGACAAAAAATGGGTCAGTCTGTAGGTCAGTACCCTGGGGCTGCTCTGAAGGGTTCCTGTGAGTGACAACTTTTGTAGTGTGGACACCTGTCCCCTATGGGGCTGTCTGAGCTGATGAGCTCAGTCTGTCTTCTGGGGAGCCAACAGATGGTTGAGTCTCTCAGCTTCTATTAGCCTGGACTAGACATGAGCAATAAACTGGAGTAAAAGGATCAGTCATGTTCTGTTACCTGAGCTTATCACTCAGAAAATATAAAACACCTGAAATCCTCTGTGGCCAATCCCAGCTTGATGACAAACTCAGTGATTCCCTGTTTAAACATGAAATATTTAACCTTTCCAGATAAATATCACAGTTTAATAGGTTTTGAAAATGCTGATGGTCAGTAGTTTCCTCATTAATTTATAATACATAGAGTGGAGAGGATGGTTGGTTCATGGCAGTAATATTTGGACACTACAGTACTTACCAACCTGCCTTGTAGTTTTAAACCCTGAGGAAATGTGTGCAGACTTGGGAAAAAAAAAACCCAAACCACTTTGCATTTCAATTCATGTAAAATAATTTATAAAAGGTGAAGTACTACCTCTCTTCACCCATCCAAGTCCAATTTATGTCAAAAACCTGATGTCTAAATTAAATTTTAAAATCCCTTGTTTCAATCTTGATTTCGTAGAGAAACATAATTCCCTTAAACACACTAAAAGTACAAAAAGACACAGCTTTTTAAAAAAAGATGGTTTCTACAAAAGGAAAAAATTTGCAGAGCACTTGATGACTATCTGTAATTCTCTGACTAAAATTAAGTACCAAGGATTAACTTCATTAATAGAAGAGCACACAAGCTCTAGCCAGGAATCTGCTAGTAATCTGTTCAAGCTATAAACCAGTGCTGTTCAGTCTATGTCAAAAATTTATAAAAAATGCTATCTAGTAAAATGTCTTGAGAGGGACTGTGAAGGGCTATGGGGTTATATTTGGGTTATTCAAGGTAGCAAATACAGTGTTCCAGCTTGGCAAGTTCCAAGTACTTATCAAAGCAAGCACAGGGAAGATATTATCCTGACTCATGAAGCCAGTCTAAATAGTAAGGATGAAAAGGTGCACATCTATTTTATAATTCTCCCTACTTCTTTTCAGATAAAATACAAGAAAGATCTTTCCAAGATGAAAGGTGCAGCTCACTTTCACTCCCTAACAGCTGAAGACAACTTGGTCCTTAAACAAGCCCAAAGTGTTAACAAGCTTGTCAGTGAGGTAAGGGCTTGAATCGACCTCTTAACAAGTTTGGGGGCAGCTCATACAAACATTTGTGTTTGATGAGTAAGGACTGCAAGTTAAAAAAAAAAGCTGCTGTTCTTACTGAGGTGTACATAACAAAAATCACCTGTGTGTAGCACAGCAACTGGAGAGAAAAGCTCAGGAGCAGATCTTCAGGTGCTGTGTTCTGGCCCTTCTAATCATCTGTATGGAAGTGTGAGAAATTAACCCCAGGAGAGTGATTCTAGTTCTGACCACATGAAGAATTGAAATCTGAAAAAAACCCCACCCCAAACCTGAATTGTACTTTTAATATGATATTAAGATATAGTGCTTTAGGATGAATTTGCTGTGTACCTTAGAGTGTCTTAAAGGGTATTCTAATAATCAAAAAATAAGAACAGAGACAAAATGTATACCATTCTGGTTATGCAGATTTCTGTTTTCTTCCATAATGTGAAAGACTGTGAGTTGCTGATAATTGATTCTTTTTCTGCTTGATAAGGGAAGATTGCAAGAGAATTCTCAGTAGATTCTGAATTATTAATTTATTTATAGTGTCATATCAGCTATAAAACTATTAATAAATGTGAGTTTCTAAAACTTCCCCGTGGCAGTTTAAAAACTGATACTCTTGAGATGTCAAAGTATAAAACCTTCAATAATGAAAAACCCCTGGAAGTAGGGCTGGAAGGGGCCTCCTGGGCCAATGATTCCTGGTTCCTGCTGCTTCGACACAGCATCGTAGAATCCTCCTATTCCAATTTCTAGCCTACATTTATTCCTGTCCACTTTATTACCACTGTGTTTTGTGCTAGCATTGCCCTTTAGTTTAAAAAGTTCTTCTCCCTGCATGGTTACTTTTTTGAGAGGTTTACAAATATATCATTTTCTTCTCTCTGACTTTGATTTCCTCGACTAAGCAAGCTGAGTTCTTCTCATCTCTCAGTCTTTCACTGCAGCTGCTACAGGCTGAGTTCCTTAAACAGGAATGCCTGTAAGAGTACAAAAGCTCTTGCTGAGGTCTTGCTGGAATCTGGCACATTTGTACATGTTCATTTGCTCCACACTCACCTTAGAATTTCTTTGTAGATCACTGTTTTTGTTGATGATTTTCCTCCTCTCACTTTCTTGTATAATTTGCAGAGGATGAAATTGCATTTCTTTTGCCTATAAAATGAGAACTGAGTATATGAATATTCTCTTCATATTAATTTTCATCATATGCCATCTGATGAATAGCATGTGTCAAAATCTCTGAACAGTGGGTCTGCCTAATAAAAAGTGTGTGAAGGAACTTGATAGAGCAGATTAAGGTTTTACCATAGCTTCCCATTGTGCATTTTTGTCACTAAGGTGGAGTACAAAAAGGATCTTGGAAACAACAAAGGCTACAGCATGAACTACTGTGACACTCCACAATTCAGGAATATGAGCAAGATCTCAAAATTCACCAGTGATGTAAGTTTTCAGTACCACGTGGGTGGCTTGCTTGCCTTGGTAGCTGCTGGAATCACAGGCCATCAGTGTGTGTGTGTGTTTCACAGAAATGTGTGCTGGATGTGATTATAACTGATTTTAGCCCATTTTTGTACAACACTTATCCTAGTGTGTCCTGTTGTATAGCTGGGACTCAGTTTATTTAGGATTATGAAAAGAAGTATTATGGTATTTGGAAGAGAGGTTACTTACCCTGTACTGCTGATCTGGAGAAGTAGCAGTTGTTACTCTTGTCTGTCATAATTATTACTTACTTCACTGTGCATGTCCATTTCCTGACTGGACAGTTAGGCAGAAGATGCTTCACCACAGCTCATGCCAGAGAGGAACATAATTACTGTGTGAAAATAATCGGTGTTAATAATTATACCTCCTGTATCTCATGAAATACTATTTTGTTTCATACTGCCTCTTACCATTTCTGAAATCCCAGAGGAGTAAATATTTTGCCACACAGTTGAGATGGTTGAATGATCAATTTTTCTTGTCAAATCCCCCACTCTAGGATGGGTGAAAGATGCACCAAAACAACCCAGTTTTGTTCATTTCTTAATGCACAAATATTGCCTTTCTGGGACTTTGTTCTAGTAATTATTTCTGATGAAACACAGATGTATCTTCTTTAGGTGGCATTTAGGTGATATGAAGAGCAAGTAAATAATATCTTGTAGTAAAAGAAACTCACTGAGGGTTTTAGCTTTTATTTTTAAAATACCAAGGCTGTTGAGGGCTAATGAGTTCCTGTGTTGGATCAACACTAGTAGACCAGAGCTGCAACAATTTGTCTCCCTGTGTAAAATATGGAAACTCTGAAAAGCTGAAACTCTTCAGTAGAAAAATTGAATATATTTTCTCAGAGTACTTTTTTTTTTTTTGGTACAGCTTAAGTACAAAGAAACCTACCAGAATGAAATGAAAGGTCACTATGTGGGTATTGGCATGGACAAGAGGATGCTCCATGCCATGAAAGTTGGCAGCTTGGCAAGCAACGTGAGTCCCTTTTAATCACACTTTTTCCTTGTTGCCTCCTTGTCTTTCGATTTTTTCCAGAATTAAGTTGATAGAAAACTTTAGCTCATACTGTACTGGGGATCTGATGGATAGATATGTTGAGAAGAGGGGAAATTCTGGAAACCCTTTTGTACTGTTTTATGGCTCACTGTGTGGAAGAAGTTAAAATAAGAAATTTCAGTGATCTGGCAACATACTGAGATCCTTCAGTTTTCTTTGACATCAGTAGGATGCTGAAGGTTGTTTTGCCACCACCCCCAGGGTCAGACCTTTGCTGGAAAAACAGTCTTTAATGAAGATTTCTGGATTCCAATTTAATTTACTGGGTTAGTCAAGAAGCTATTTCATTACATACCATTCCTTCAAGTACATTATTTACAAATCTGTAAGAAGCTTGAGAACTAAGCAGAAAGATAAAAGAGATGTGTCATAGGTGGAAGTTAAGTTAATGCTCCCACTGTTGGCATTGGATTAATTGAGAAGCTGAAAAAGAATCAATTAGTGGCTAAACTATGCAAATAATTTCATTTTCTTTGTCACTCATGACATTGAACTTACTTTGTTTCTTGCATTTAATATTAATATTATTGTTTCTCCTTTCCTCTTGACTGATAATTATTCAAACAAATGACAGCTGCAAAAAAAAAAAAAAGGATGATTTTTTTTTGTTCTCCTTGTGTTTCAGATAGCCTATAAGTCTGATTACAAACATGATGGTGTTGACTACAATTACCCAGCTACTCTCACTCCTTCATACCAGACAACAAGAAAGCTGGTCCCTTTGAAAGATGTAAATAATTTTATGATTTTGTTTTTTGGGTTTTTTTTTCCCTATGACTTGCATAGCTCATCATCTCTCTGTAGGAGATATTGTGATAGATTTCATGTGTCAAGTGATGATTTGATGATAGGAGCAAACAGCCACTGCTAAGAAAGTTAAAGCAAAAGACTGCAGTGTCAAGAGGTTTCAGAGCAGTAGAAAGTGCTGCCATGTCCTGTTGCTGGCTTCAGCTCAGCAACAGATGGCAGAGTGATGTGAAATCAGTGACTTCTGCCCTGTCCCAGCAAAAGCCTCACCATCCTGGGGCAGCTTCAACAGCAGCACTGAAAGCACAGGGAGCCTAAAACAGCCTTTGTGAATCCTTTGTGAGCTCCCTGAGGACAGGTGTTCCCCTTTGGAGGGAACAGAACCTTCCTCCAGCCCGTGGTCCATGCCAAGGAGGAGCCCCCTGTGCCCCCAGGCTGGAGTTCCTGCTGGAGCAGGGTGAGGAGGTTGGTGCCCTGCTGTGCTTGGTTGTCCTGCAGGTAAATGAAGGATGGCAGTCTGCACAGCCTCTGACACTTCACCTCTCTCAAGCATTAAAAGCTTGGCTGATCTCCTCTACCACTGGCAGCTTACCCTGTGCCTTAGTTAGGAGCACAGGCACCAGGCATTGCTTGGAAAATCAGCAGGAAGAGAGCAGCAGCTCTGCAGGGCATTTCTGACTTCCTAAAGTACATACACCCTTGTCTTTGCACTGAAATTGCAAAAAACCAGGAGCATTATGCTCCTGGAGAGTCCCCTTTAATCACACTTTTTACATTAACCTGGTGGTTAATGACCTCTCCTGGAGAGGTCATTAACCTTATGTGAGATTTTTCTGGGCCTAAACACCTCTTCCAAGTCAAAGATGGTAGCATGAAGAGCTAGAATTGGGAACTCTGATGTTTTTGAGGAAGTATTGGGTATACTTCAACTCTAAGATGAACTGTTGCCTCTACGGCAGTAATTTCAGCTTTGCCTTTGTAAAATCTGAAAACAGTAAAATTCAATGTTTGATTGCTTACTGTGTGAGAGAGCTGTGTTCTTAAAGAGTTCAAGGTAGGCATAAATCCATGTCCAAAATGTAAAAAACATTTCAGCAATTCCAGTGGCTCTACAACTGATAGTCAGCATCAGGGTTTGAAACACACAATTCCACTGGCCTCAGTGAGACTCAGATGCACCTGTCCTGATGTAGGATTTTGAATTAGTCCCAGGACTTGTGCGCTCCCAAATAACCAACATGCTTACTGACTCTTTTAGGAATACAACTCTCTCATACACTAAGCAATCACAAGTAGCAATAAATACACATTTTCAGTTGAAGAGAAAAGATCCCTTTCCATGGAATTAAAATTCTCTCTGTCTCTGAGGAAGAAAATACACTGTTTTGAGTACCTTTATCACTTTGGACCTGTGAGATAATTCAGGCCTTTTTTCCTAGCTTTTATCATTCTGGCAGAATGAGGAAGTTTATGTGAGGATACAGGAGATACGAAGGTTTGCATTGAAATAGTTTCAGTAACTCAAAGTCTCTAGAAATATGCTCCACTTTACTGGAAAGAAGTGTTCTTAAGACACTAGTTTTAAACAATGTGATTTGCAATATTTGCAAAGTGATGATTAACTACAGGGAATATTAATGAGAGCCTACAGAGAATAATAATTGTGTTTTGTAGTATAGCAATGAGTTCTTTTGCAGCAACAGGTTTGAAAGGAAGTGTCATATGATTTTTTCTATCATGCATAATTTGGGGCTTTAACATATTTATTTTATAGCTTATTGTTGTTGCTATCATACTAATGTGTTAGTAATTTAGTGGGTTCCAGTACTCTTGATGGCCGACATTAAAATTGCTTTTTCTGTATTATAAGTACATATTTTTCTTTTCTCAACATCCACACAAAACTCTGACCACACAGGGAAATTCTGTTGTTAATTTATTACATTAAAACTCAGTAAAGACCAAGTATAAGAGAGTTAATTTGCTCTACCCAGTGCTACACTGGACAGACCTCTTCATAGACAGTTACAATAATTTTTGTCTGATAAAGATAAAATGGACTAAGTGATGGTTAAGAATATGAGTTTTATAGCAACGATTTGGGGGATTTTATAGCATGATTTGCAGCTGGTGCTGCATCTTTGTAAGAATTTGTGGGTTTGACAGGAAGGGATTATAATTGCAGTAATTTTCAGAGTGGGATAAAAATTGTGATTTCAGACAGGGAAACTTTCAGAGCACTAACTCAGATCTCGTCCAAGCATGCCTGGCCTTTTTCCTCAGCTCTATTTGTTATGGTTTAAGTAATATTTTATCCAGAGTATTAGTTAGCAAAACTTCATCTATTCAATCTCTCATTTCCCGGTCTGAGCATTTCTTCCTTTACTAAATATTTTTTTTTTTTAATTTTACTTTAAATTAGGTAAACTACAGGCAAAGCATAGACAAGCTGAAGTACAGCTCTGTTGCCAGCACTCCACAAATTGCTCAAGCCAAAATAAATGCACAGCAGCTCAGTGATGTAAGTTCTGCTATCATTAGCCACGGTTGTTTACTAGAATGATGAGATAATTTAATTTCATAGCATTTGTAGCCTTACTTGTTTTATTCTTGACAGTTCTTCAGCAGATTCATAGCCAAATCAAGAATACATATTGAATGAAATCACTTTCAAAAATGTGGCAAGCATACCAGTAGATCTAATATTTGTCTCCACTTTTAAGGATTGTATCAGTGTGCTTTTTTAATAAATTATTTTCTGTGTATTTATTAAGGCACGGTTTTAAATTATATATTTTGTACTTTAAATATAATCACTAGCTCTTTTATTTATAGAATAAATTTCTACTTCCTAATGCTTAAGTAAAAGTTAGCCTTATTGCCTTCATACTTCCATCACAAATTCGTACGAGTGTATTTATAATTTATGGCACCAATAACATGAAATTCAACAGCAATCAATCAGTCTAACGGTTCCATTTTTATTAAGTTAAAAATAACTGAGTTTCTTGCTGACCTTTTCAACATATGCAGTTAAACTACCGAGCCCAGTATGAGAAGACAAAAACAAATTACACTCTACCTCAGGATGTACCACTGTTAGTGAAAGCAAAAGCCAATGCTGAGTTATACAGTGAGGTAAGTCGAACCTTGGGGAAATACTGGCATTCATGATGCTGTTAATAGGCTTAAATTAATATAAAGATGATGACACTCTTTCTGGAAGCATTTAGCATTTATCATTTGGCCTTGTACTAAACAACATGAAATATGGTGCCCTGAATAGACAGAGATCCAATTTCAAGGACAGTGAAACCTCCAGACTTTTTTTTCCAAGATATTTTCATATGATCTGAATTTCTTTAATTTAGTAAATCAATATTCACTCCACAAAACTAACTGCTTCTGAGGTGACATTTGTATGAAGAACCAGTATTTGCACAGTTCTGGTAATACAAAGTCCACTGAAGTCAATGGAAAGAAGCAGTGACTTCAGCCAACATGGATCAAGCCCACTGTTGCTCCATTCATAATTCCTGACAATAAATAGGGATTAACTTAGAGTCTTGTGGGTTAAAACCAAATTATTTCAGGAAAAGTTGAATTTCTATTTAATTTTTAGAGTATTTTTCAGGCCTCCATTGTCATAGATAATTTCGGAGGAAAAAATCCCCAAGAAAAATGAGGAAGTGCAAAATGAGGAAAAAACCTCCAGATATTACTGGTGTGACTTTTATTTTTTTAACCAGTTTCACGATTTTTCATGGTTTTGAGTTGTCATTACTGCAATTTTTTTTGCATCTCGTGTTCTTCCCCTAAGTTTTATTTGTGTTGCATTGGCAGAGTGTTGTGGAGGAAAATTTTTTGCAACTGTACTGTGTTGGGATGCATGCTCATTGTTAGATACTGGTAAAATATAAACATGCAGAGAACCAAATCCAGAAACTGGGGCTTCCTGAAAACCTTCTACCTTCATTAGGTGCTTGCATAGTATTAGGTGCCTCAAGTATGGCATACTTGATCTTGCTTTAATGGAATTTCCAGTGGAATCTTGAAAAAGAGCTTAAAAAACTATTACTTTAAGTTCCACTAACTTTCAGAAGTTAGGTATGTGATTCTCATGCATTCCATGGGTGTTGGTGAGACAGTGTGGCTCCTGAGTGTGCTTTTGAAGACAATCTCCTGGCCATCAGGGCTGCTGCACTGACCAGAGCACACCAGCTGGATCCCTTTTGAATGCTCTCCAGCAGCTCATGTAAAGAACTGCACCTCCAAATTCAGTGCATTTGGTTATAGTTTGGGGGTGGGAAAGAAAAATCCTGAAATGAGTGGTGTCTTGTCTGGTTCTTATCACTAGCTGTTCTGCCTATAGATCAGCTCCTATAGATCTATGCTATTTGCATAGGTAGACATAACCAGAGGCAATTTTGAAAACCCTCCCTCATATCTGTCTGAAATTGAGAATTATTGGTGGATGTCCTGGGACATCAGGTGCCTGTGAAATCCAAGAATAAAATTTTGACTCAATCCTAGACAATTAATGAGCTCAAAATGTACTGTGGCTTTAGAAGGTCCTAGTTTGTGGACTGAGCATATTCATGGTTCTGTTTTTTTCTGAGTCATTTCCACATTTGTTTGAGAATCCTGTGTGTTTATGTGTTAGTGACATGTTGCTGTCTTTTCTTTCTCAGGTTAAGTACAAAGAAGGTTGGGAGAAGAGTAAGGGCCAGGGCTTTGAAATGAAACTTGATTCTCTGCCTTTACTTGCTGCCAAAGCCTCAAGGGATCTTGCCAGCGATGTATGTTACATTTAGATACCTGGGAATTATTCTTTATATAAGTAGCTATAGCACAGGGAAATAGAACATAGCTCACTTCTTCTGGATTTTTAAATCCTGCATTTGGCTGTCCATCTTTCTCAATGGCTATTGAACAGTTGGAAACTTTCTCAGATTCTGCTGTGAAATTTCACTCTCCAAAAATTATTTTTTTTAAATCATGTGTACAGAGTGAAGCAAAATAAACCCATAGTGAAATTCAGTGTTTTGAATTGTTTATTCAAACAATTCAATTGTTATTGCCTCAAAAATAGTATTATCATCTACTACAAAGGAAATGCGTATTTCTTTAGTCTGCTTTCTTAACATAAACACATGTATATAAAAAAAATGCCAAACAAAATCTTTCTGAACAAGTTATATCAAGATTTTTAACCCATGGAGAGGCAGAAAAGGGAGACACTTTTTCTGCAGCTGAAAAATTTTCAGCAGTGGTGGGGATTCTAAAATCCCACCTCATTAAAAAAATCAAGTCTTGAATTCCTTGCTTGGATTGATTTCTTATTTTTGTCTCTAAGAGCCAGATAATTTAGCTAATCAGAAGAATTAAAGTTTATAAGCATGTTCACCTCAGAGGGCTGAGCCTTAAAGAATGAAGTTAAAGACCTCATAAAAGAGACTGACCTTGCATCTTTGGAATTTCTGAGAAAATCTGGGAAATTTGAAGTGACAATGAGAGAATCAGACTAAGGTC
Organism: Leptocoma aspasia; assembly: GCA_013399835.1. NCBI lineage: Eukaryota > Metazoa > Chordata > Aves > Passeriformes > Nectariniidae > Leptocoma > Leptocoma aspasia. The sequence goes on from VXAX01005743.1 coordinate 27,490, forward strand.
TTCTAAATTTTGACCATCCAAATCACTAGTGAAGAACATGTTGCTTATTTCATGAGTAATTGGAAATATTCTTAGATTTATGCTGTTTTTTGGACAGATTAAATATAAAGAAGAATATGAAAAAACAAAAGGAAAAGCAGCTGAAACTAAGGATTCAAGACTTTTGCACTCTCTGAAGGTGGCCAAGATGAGTAGTGAGGTAAATTATTTCTCTAAGTCAAAAAATGTTTTTCATAATTGGGAAACTTTCAGCAACACTAGGCGATCTACCTCGCTGTAAGAAATTCTTGGAAGCATTTAACAAAATTGCTTTCCTTTACCATCTGTTAATCTGCAATGATTGCACAGCAGTGGATTTTGGGCAATGGTGCCCTTATTTTGGGGCAGGAAAATAACATCCTGTTAAAACCTGAATATTAATAAAATATCATCATATTAAAACTTCAGTATAAACACTTTTACACAGAACTTCCAAGTCTGTAAGGGTATGTTTAAAAGTAAGATGTACCGTATTAGAGAAAATGTCTCTAGAATCTAGAAAATTTACCCTGGCATCTGTTTTGTCCCTTCTAGGACCTGATTTCTACACGTGTTTGGGGTTTTTTTTGCCTAATCTGTGTAAGGACCCAAACAAGAGGGGTGACTTAGGATAGCTTTGTAATATCTGATACAATCTATTTTCATTCCTATTTCTAGATTGCCTACAAAAAGGGTTTTGAGGAGAGCAAGGCCCATTTCCATCTGCCCATGGATATGATAAACTTGAGGCATGCTAAGAAGGCTCAGGCACTTGCCAGTGACTTGGACTACAGAACGAGGCTCCATGAGTACACAGTGCTTCCAGAAGATATGAAGACCAAGTGGGCAAAGAAGGCCTATGATCTCCAGAGTGATGTAAGATGATGTACACCCAGCTTAACTGTTAAAAACAGTACTAGAGATTGTAACTCTTCCATTTGATGTTAATTCTTGTTTCATATGAACAGTGTCTGATTGTACTGTGGCTTTTTGAAATGTCTTTGCAATGGCCTTGAAACTGGAACAGGTGTTCAATTGCAAATGTTATACTCATGTTTCCTGTGCCAATAAATGTAATTTTCCTCTGCAGCTCCAATATAGGGCAGATCTGATATGGATGAAAGGAGCTGGATGTATCACAGAAGGAAGTCTTAATATACAACAAGCCAAAAAGGCAGGAGATTTAGTCAGTGAGGTAAGCAAAGTTCTCAGGCTTCTGTCTGTTGTTTGTTCAAAGGTTCATGCATACTTATTCCATTACATTATGTGGAATAGGTACGGGATTTCTAACAAGGAATATCTGAGAAATGGAAAAACTGATGGGCATAGTTGAGTTATTCTATAGTTTAGAAGATCCTGGGTTAGAGATTAAAATTATGTTTTCCCTTTATTTAATTATCAAAATAATTTGTGAAGTAGAAATCCCCATAGTTTTCACTTTCCATTCTCCTGTCCGTTTTGCAGATCAGCATTGAATTTCCATTGAGTTTCATGTGCTGCATGAAGTACAAACAGGCTTTAAAGAGCAGCATTGAAAAATTAGATATTTGTTAGCCATAGTTGAAAATTTCCTTGCTCCTTAGCAAGTAGGGGCTGTGGCTTTATTGGCAGCTTCAGCTTTTCCTGCTTTTCATTGCTTTTGCTTTATTAATTCATGGCTTTGCACTGCCATTAACCTTATGGAAGTAAACTTCCTCAGCTTCTTAGCTATGGCTGAGCAGTCTCACTAGTGATAGGAAAACTAGAGAACAGAGAGAAGAATAAATTAGGGGAAGTTTGACAAGAAGGATAAAATCCCACTTAGTTCTGGGAGGAGGAACAGAAGCCAGTTAGTTACTGGTGATCACACTCTCTGACACTTTGGGTCTCTGACATCCTCTCACTACTCCTACAAGGGGAAAAGATACATCTTAGAAACAAAAGAAGAGCAGCTACTTCAGATCTGGTGTCTTGCTATGGGTAGACTGACATCTGCTTCTAGGCTATGCTGTAGTAATAATCACTTCCACAAATATTTAACCCATAATGATCTGCCTTTTCATTCCAGCACTGTGCAAGGCCACCAGTTGGCTGACAGTCACCTGAACTGGAGGCTGGTGGATATTATTTTAGAGATCTCTATTGCCATACAAAGCCTGGTGTTTTGTCATTTCTTTGCAGGATGTCACTACATTGTGTTCCATGCAATGTGACAAAACATGCTGTTTTTAATCTGCCTCCCTCCCTTCCAGGTTTCTAAAATAAAGTGATGAGCACCTCTTTGAAGTGCTGCATGCTTTTTTAACTTCTATTTTGTGTTCCCCTAGCAGAGACACAGTGTAAACTGATCTGTTCACCCATCAGTTCAAACAAGAATTTCTCTCCTGAAATGCCAGATAATGAAAAAAATGCATTTACACCCTTTCTAGGTGGAATGCCCCACTTCATGACTGAACTGGTAGAATAAGAATTCAATTAAAGTATACAAGAAGTGTTTGCTTGGTCTCCCTTGTCACACTGTGATCTTGAAACAGTCCTGCATTTCCTTGTACTATCTCAAAGAAAGAAAGGATGCTTAGCTTGCTCTAAATGAGCAGTGCAAAAGGTTGAAGCAAAGACATTAATTTAAAACAGGCCTGTTCTAAAGCCTTATGAAGTCAATTAAAGTTTTCCATTCACTTCACTGTGTTTCAGATGTAAAACAAAATATAAAATGGAATGAAACTATGGACAGTCTTATTTACCAAACTAAAAATTTTAGTCTCTATGCATATTTGTCCATTCAAATGGATTTTATATAAGTTCTGGCACCAGAGGATGAATAAAAAAATCAATATTTTTTCCCATATCTGAGATTTGAGCCTTGTGGAGCCCTCTCATAGCTGTTCATCCCAGAAAGTCTTGACTGCAATGTCTATGCAGCTCTGCTTTGAAAAGAGGAAGACTTTGAGAGGATGGGGAAGATTTTGAATTCCAGTTACTTTTATGACTCTGAAATTGCTCGCTCTAATTTAATTATCATCTTAATAATTTAAAGATATCTCGGTAACACATGTTCAGCGATTTGAATTTGATCTCATGCATGTGCTTGAGAAGTCTCTTGTAAGGAAATGAGATAGTAACACTGACTGTGTGGCTTATCAGCTCTCTTGGGTCCTGTCTTAAGTCATACCCAGGCTGTGAACACCACTCACTGGTTGGTGTGCAACCCAGGTCCTGTAAGATATGTAGACAGCACATTTGGCACCAAAGATATCCATGCCTGCAGTGTCAGCAGCAGTGCATTTTGGCACACACTTGTGCACTGCCCTTCTCACCTCAAAATATCAGCAGTAGGTAGTACTTGGAAGCTTATCTTGTTGATACCTGTGCTCTCTGTACAGGCCACTTCTGGCTCTATCATTCATGTATTTTTTAAAAGTGATACATTTTTTGGGGAGGGCAAGTACTGTAGAAAATTTTGTGTAACTTGCTTTAATTTGCTGTAGAAAAAGTACAGGCAGAAGGCTGATGCTCTGAAGTTCACCAGTGTGGCTGACAGTTCTCAGATCAAGCATGCCAAGAAAAGCCAGGAACTTCAAAGTGATGTGAGTCCTTGACTGAATTTGTCTCTTTGCAAGCAGCTTAGGCATAATGTGGTCATTCCTGACATATGTACACCAGTGTGATGGTAAAAGAGTCCCCAGTCATGAAGCCTTTCAATATACAAAGTTTCTTCAGATTTATTCTGAGGGGTTTTATTTGTTTATTTGATTAATTCTCTCCTTGAATTCTTTGAACTAGAACAACAGCAACAAAAATCAAGCACCATTGGGAATGGGCTCCTGACTTTTTTTACTTATCTCTTGTGTGCTGGACAAGCTGCCTTTCTGGTTGTGCTGAAATCAGAATAGTAACCACAGATTTAGAGCTTTATGGTAGGGATTTCTTTTTCTGTGGTATGTAAGAAACGTAACACTTTTTGAATGGGGCATATTTTCATAGTTTTTCAACAGCTCCTCCAAGAACTTCATGGGCTAAAACAGAGCAGTTCATTTCTCTGCTGTCGTAGCCCTGGGATATAAAATGGGGATGATTTCTACTCAGGTCATAAAAGGTCCTTGATGTTTTCATTCAAATTGTAATGTTAGTCCTCACTGGAGTATTGTGTCAGCAATTACATTTAGGTCACAAATGTTCTCTGCAGATATAATTGCTTAGTGTACTTCATTTCATGCCTAGAATTCTGTTTCTATGTCCTATTAAAGACTTTCATTCTACCCAAGAAGTAGCTGCAGTTTAACATCAGGTGAAATATGTTCCTGCATGCATTTTGTATAGAGTATGAATTGCTGTCAGCTTTATATCTAGATAAGTAGCTAACTTTTGGAAATAAAATTAAAGTATCCTGATATATGTGCTGTTTCACAGCTTCCTTGAAATTTTACCATGAGTAGTTTGGCAAACCTGACTGTAGGTCAGTTTTTAACTCCATATTTAACACAAAAGTTCAAGATGCTAAAGAATAACTTTCCCAAATAAGTTAACCCTTACAAATCCTTGAATATTTGGGGTGTTTTAACCAGTATTCCTTCACCATTAAATGTGCACTACTGTTTGTTGACCCTGCTTTGCTTTCTGTGGACAGGTTGCCTACAGGTCAGGGAAGGAGCAGTTTCTTCATCAGTACACCATCAGTAAAGATGACCCTGTCTTCATGCTGGCCAAAGCAAATGCTGCCAATATCAGTGAGGTACTGTGTGATTCCCTCACTCCTGTGAATGGTTACAGCTGCTGTGAAATACTTGTTCTGTAGGTAAAGGTAATGTTCTTTCTCAGAGAAGGTTTTAGATATAAAAACTTGAAATTTAATTCCATGCTCCTAATAAACAGTAGTCACATCTGTTCTGAAGGCTTGCCACTTCTAGAGTTTGAAGTTGTGCATTTTTCACATGCTTCCAGGTGAGTGGCACACTGACAGTTTCACTGGAGCCAGTGAGATATTGGGGTTGCAGTAACCACAGTACCCACTGTTACAGGATGTAAGGGAAGACACCAGGATCTGATCTGTAGCCATAGGCTTTCTGGGCATGGAGTGCAGGGGAACTCATTACTTGAGGGCTTTCACTGTGACTGAAATGAGCAAATAGAATGGATTGATAGTAATAAAGAAACTGTGCTGTTGTCATCTCTTTAGAAACTCTACAGGAGTAGCTGGGAGAAGCAGAAGGAAAAAGGATTTGTGCTTCGTTTGGATGCTTTGTCATTCTTGACAGCTAAGGCAAAGAGGGATCTGGCAAGTGACGTGAGTATGGACTCTATCAGCCTCCTTTTTCTTGGGACAGCTGACAGTCCAGGTTGCTGCTAGTGCTGGGGATGTGTCACATATGTCTCAGTGCCCTGAGCCACCCTCGCTCGATTCATGCTGAGGAGCGATGGAGGAGTTGTCTGGGTGATTGGCATTCTGTAATTAGTCAGAAGGTTTGCTCTGAGCAATTCAGAGCTTTTCCCCACATGCTGACTGTGTTTTCCTATTCTCATTTTGACCTGAGGGTGAATTTTAGAACTCAAAATGAAGTGGAAATTTCCTGTGAAACATCATAACTTAATACACTATGCCTGGCCAGAAAATTCTTGAAAGAACCTTCTGACCTCCATGCCTCAAGAATGTTGTTTTTCCTAGAGAGAACTAAAAAGAAAATACTTCTTACAGGTTTTTGTGAACATATTATTATCAAGAAAAGGCTTATTCTTTATAGACACTAATTTCTAAGGCATTCCAGTTCTCTTTTGCAAATGATCTTCTTACTTGCTTGTATTGAGGACCCAGCATGCCACACCACTGACAGACCACTGCTTTACTCCCAGTAGAGCTGTCACTTTGGCAGCTGAAGTCATTTACTCTTGGTCTGTTTTCTTCTTCGCAGGTTAAATATAAGGAAGGTTATGAGAAGATGAAGGGTAAGCTCATTGGAGTAAAAGCTGTGGAAGAAGATTCGCAGATGGCTCATTCCCTGCAGATGTCAAAGTTGCAGAGTGATCTGGAGTACAAGAAGGCCTTTGAGGGCACAAAGAGCCAGTTCCAGATCCCCATGGACATGGTTAACCTTGTTCATGCCAAAAAGGCTCAGAATCTGGCCACAGATATAGGATACAAGACATCTCTCCATCAGTACACAGCCCTGCCTACTGACAGGAAAGTGGCATGGGCCAAGTGGGCCTATGGATTGCAAAGTGATGTAAGTCCAGAGCTTCACCTGTTTCAATACCCTCTCATCCTGCCCATTCTCAGCCCCACTTAGGGCTGACTTTCTTCAGACATTTATGCATGTAATGCCATGACATCTTTATGCACCTAATTTTTCAGCTATTAAACAGTGAATATTAACAGTAAATATTAACCACTTATTTCCTCAAGAGGTACATTTTAAGTTGTGCAGTGTTTCTGAGGAGGCTTATAACTCCATTTATGAGCATGGCTTCTTCAAAGCCTACTTCAAATGCTAATAAAACACTAGGATTCCAATATGATGTACATTTATTTTTGTTTCCTAATGTGCAGGGAGGTTAAATAATGTATGGTGACAAAATTGGTGATAAAATTCCATATGGAGACCACATGTAACCATCAGATGAATTGTCTGATCCTGTAAACAGTTAAGTTCAACTTTCCATTCTGAGGTTGTAAGTCAGAACTTTTCAAGGAGACTGAGATAGAAATGTTTACAGGCCTTGTTGAGGTATGGCTGCTGAAACCTTTCTGACATCTTTGAGAAACCTGACTTACGGCCAAGCATCTGAAATTCAGTATTGTTGGTAGGAGAGATTTTGTGAGGAAAGTGAGAAGTGCTCCTGTACTCTTCTTCCTTAAATACACATGGAAAAACAAACAAAACAAAATGCTTTCTCTTCAGTAATATAAAGGAGCGTGCTTTGGGAAATGCTAAGTGTAATTTTCTTTTTCTTGCAAGTCATGGATGATCTTTTAAAGAGTGCTCCATATACAATAAAACTGAAGTTAGAGTAAAAATTGCAAACAATAGTAAGGTGTAGACCACTTTTAAAAATTACCTTGCAAGGCATATTGCACAAGTGCTGGTGAGTCCTTATACTTCTATTTCATTCTGTATTTTTTTGCTTTCCTTGCAACTATGCAATAGTGAATAAAACAAAAGCAGGAGCTCATTTGACTTCATTGTTGTTCCAGAGACGTCTGAATCCTTTAATGGCATTTTAAGTGTATGAACACCAACAATAGGACATTTTCTTTCCTTTGTCAGAACCGATACAGAGCAGATTTGAACTGGATGAAAGGAGCTGGATGGATAGCCACTGGGTCATTAAATGTGGAACAGGCTAAGAAGGCAGGAGAACTCATTAGTGAGGTGAGATTTCATGACAGCATGTAACAGAATTTGCTGCATAATGTGTGCAAAATGTCTGTATAAAATTAAAATAATTTCCACTCAAAGGGGAAAGAAAAAGGCATACCACATGAAAGCCCTCAAAACCAGGGATAGGACTGGTAATTAGAGGGAAACCAGATACCAAACACATACCAGTAGGAGTCCATATAGCCTTTGCAAAAACAAAGTAGGTGACAAATGATATTATGAATAATAATGGCAATCAAACAGTGCTCAATTGCTACCCACTAGCCTACCTTTTTAATGAACCAAAACAGAAGAGATGATGAAAAGATGGAGCCATTGGACCCAGAACCTTCTTTTGTAACAGATACACGTTTCCTTCTTGTTCGTTTTCATATATATTCATACTAGCTATTGAAATTCATACAGATATCTCTGTCTGTAGTTATCTATCAGCCCAAGTAGTTTTCATCCTTATTTCTGCCTATAACCAATATTACTTACAGGAGAAGTCAGGCTCTAGAATACTTTTTGTCTGTCCCATGAGGCCTTCAAATGAAGTTCTGGTGGAAATGGTTAAAAGGTTCATAGTATTCTGTTTCTGTTATTTCAGAGGTGCTGGCTGTTATTTCCTGCTGGCCAAATATGTTGCTGTAAGAGATTGAATCCTGTGATTTTTCAATAACTATGATGCAGGAATTATGTGTCCATTCAGCCTGCAGTGTCTCAGAAAAATACAGTCATCCTTTCACAACTGACTGATTGCTAACACTATTTTTTTCCCCATGTAATCATCCATTGTGGAAACGGATGATTTTTTTAGACACAATAAATGAGATCCTCAGCTAGTGTCAAGCAAGGTAGCTTTATAAAAGCTGGTACAGTAATGCCAGCTGGAATAGTAACTGTGAAACTGCATAGGTATTCCGTTCGGATGTTTCAATAGTGAAAACTGCTGAGTAGAAATTTGACCCTCTAGGTTGTTCATCTCAACCTTTTTGTGAGTACTAAGTAATGTTAGGTTGCTATGTTACTATATGCATACTAGTACTAGTTACTATATGCATTTCTTACATATAGTAACTAGTCCTTCAAATGCTGCTATAAAACCATTGCCAGAATATAATCTCTAGCAATTTTATGCAATTTTATGCAGAGATATTCTGGTCAACTCTGCTTTGTCTCCAAATCTGATTAAGACAAGGCATAAACCACTTTTGTTCCCTGTTATACTCAGTAAGATTGCTAATTTTTAAGATATTACTTTTGGAAACCAAAATATTACTTGTAAGTTTGTAATACTTTAAAGTGCTTATGTGTTTTACGTTAGTATTTTTAGTCTTCAAAGGGCCAAGGTGTTGCTTCAAATAAACTTCTGTGGGTCACAGGTCAGTTTAAAGGAAAATGACAAGCCATGAGTTTATCTCAGGCATTTGGAAAATTTAGTATGTGCTATTTGGAGAAGTGATAAGGGTATTGATGGGTTTAAAACAACTCCTGCAGGAAGGGAAGCTTTTAGTGACCTTGCCAAATGGAAAAAATGTGATTTTTCTATTGAACTGCCTACACCTTGATTATGTGTATATAACAAGACCAAGAAGCTCTCAGAAGCTACAATGAGTCCTTAACAGCAAGCAAAATTAATATCATTATCTAGAAGATATGCCATAACAAATAGGTACAGTGTCAATGACTGCACAGATATGCTGCAGGTTTAAGGAGGTAACCTAAACCCCTAAACAATAAATTAAATAGTTGCCATTATTAACACACTACAATTGTGCATCATTTCTTGCTTAAAGGAACTATAAATTAAAAATACGATCGGTCATACTCTATTTGAAGTAATGTAGAAAAGATTTTAAAATCCTGAGTTCTGGAGTATTTAGGTAAGCAGAACCTGATTTTGAAATATTTTCTTATATTTAAAGATTAATATTAATTGGCAAAAGGTTATTGTTAAATTGAAACAAATATTAATCTGAAAGTACCTAGGACATAAAGATGAGGAAAGAGGAATAATAATTATGTTCACAAATTCACTCTAATCTCCAGCAACCTATGATTTTTCTCTTTCAAATAGCATGAAAGAGCAGCACAAAATTCACAGCTTTGATCTTTTTCTGCTCAACAGAAGAAGTACCGTCAGCATCCATATGCTTTGAAGTTTACCAGTATTAAAGACACTCCTGAGATGATCCAGGCTAGAATTAGTTATAACCAGGCTGTGGATGTAAGTTATAATGTATATACATTATGATTATAAGAGTGGTATCCTCTTTGAACGACCTGATTGAAGCACTGGTTTTCTCTCTCTTTCTTTCTCTGAGATTATCCTTTGGAACCATGAAACTTCTGTATTCTGGTGTGGTGCATCCCAAAAAGAGCATGTTTGTAACTTGGATTGGGAAGAGATCCCACAGAAGTGAATGGGATTTTCATACAGAAAGCACTTTCTGTCCCATTTATTTTCAGAAGTAAAATTTAGGAGTAAGACTGACCTTTGACCTTAAAAGAATTTTGGCCTTTTGATATTCATTAAGGAAGAACATGTTTGGGGTTCTTTCCCCTTTTCAAACAGATCTTTCAAATTTCAGTTTCTGCATATTCTTTGGAAACAAAACGTAAGGCAGCATGACAAGGAAGGAAAAATAAATTATTTCAAGCTGTCATCCTGCTGAGAGAGAAATCCAGGAGGGGAAACCTTAAAGGGAAGAATTGAGGCTGTTTGGTGTTTAAACATGTTTATTTTTAATAGAAGAGCGATTTAAAAATATTGTAGACTTAACTGGGATAATACAGGAGTGAATAATAAGCAAAAGTCACTCAAAAAAGACAAGTTTCAAACATGAGAGGATGTTTTATTTTGAAAATAGATATTTTTAAAGTGAAGGAGAAGATGAAAGACTTTGTGTAAAACACATGCTATTGTAATACTTTTGGTGTCTGTGCCTTTGGTTTAATTAATAAGATCCAAAAGGCTTACATCTCAGGCAGGATAAATATAAGTCATTTTGTTCCACTGAGCCACAGTCAAAATCAGTCTGGTGCTCTACTTCTTCACACATGGAGCTCTCATTAATTTTCCTCTAATGGAGCTGCAGTACAAGTGGGCCCAGCTGCTAAAAAAGTGTCAGATAGGTGAAATGGAGGGCTCCATTCTAATCTAGAGGGTCTTGAACTCTCCTGCAGAAATAATAGCCTGGGAAAGGCAAGTCAGGTGCTCCAGACATGGGTCTTGCCTAAGGCCAAGAAAAGGTGTCTGTCTGTACCCATCTGAAAGTTATGGTGTCAATGTAAGAAGAAAACTAGGCTAGCAAAGAAAAATAATATGAACAAGAGGAACTCTGCATAGCCATTGCAAGGGAAGTTCCAGTTCCAGCTGATGGCACAGAACTCCTCTTACCTGTCTGCAGACACCTGAAAGGTGTCTGGTCCTGGGCCAGCTCTGTTCTTCCTCCAAGGGTTGGTGTGAGTGGCATGAGTGGCACACACAGACACCTCTTCTACAATGGGATAAATCACCTTCTGAGGTGTGTAAATCTCTTCTCATTGACTATTCAGCACCCCTTTGCAACTAACTCTGGAAATAAATTTGGAGTAATTGCAGAGATAATTGCCATCCCATTTATCTGCTAAAATTGAACAGCTTTGGAGAGGTATTTGGAGATCTTCAACTCCCTCTATTTCTGTGGAATTTCAAAGTGTTAGTGGGCTACTCATTGCTGCACACCCTTAACCACTACTGTTTATTTTTCTTCTCCCCACTCACATATGTTAGAAGTTTTATCAAATTAATATTCAAATATCTGAATTTTCATTTACATTGATTTACACACTCAAAACTTCAAGGAGCTCCTCTCTAGCATACTCTAGCTGATAAGTGTATCAGACTTCCAAAGCCTTTTGAATCCATTTTGACTGATACAATTACCTGTATTTATTAATGTCTCTGCTGCTTTTCTGTAGTGTTTGCTTTCCATAAACTTAATTGTTAATGTTTTTGTTTGAACTCTTGATTGAACATGTAGAGAGTACTTGCTACTGAAATTCATCTCTGTTTGCAGAGGCTGTACAAGGAGCATGGAGAGAGTATAAAGCATCAGTATACACCAACGACAGATCTTCCTGAAATCCTTCAGGCCAAATTAAATTCTATGAATATCAGTGAGGTATAAACCTGACCTTTAATATTTTAAAGGAAAGTGGAACTGTTGATAGTGCTTCGCTGTTTGTCCTAAACAGGAAATCATACTAGATTTCTTTCATTTCCCCAGTTTATGATCATTCTATGGTCTAAATATTTCTGAAGTAATGTGGGAAATCAAACTTCTTATCCAACTTCAGCTACATTAGAAAGATTAAGAATGAACAAACAAATAGTCTTTTATAATGGACATTTGTCTTGTGATAATTCCTGTTGTGCATTGACAGTTTCATTGCTCTCTGCACTAGAATAGAATGAAACTCATGTGGTAATATTTCTAGGGTCTCAATAATGCTGGGATGTCAACTCTCTGAACAGCAACTCTTCTTTATTTCTGTTCCATATTTCCTAGACTCACTACAAGGAGTCCTGGAGAAGGATGAAAGATGGTGGCTATCAGCTGAAACTGGATGCCATCCCCTTCCAGGCAGCAAAGGCTTCGGGTGAAATCATAAGTGATGTACGTGAACCTACTGCTGATATTGTCCAGTAGGATGTGTCAGTCACTCCAGACTGCATCTGCCCTGCTGAGTGACTCTTGATGGAAACAGCATTTCCAGCCAGCTCTGCATCTGGGAGACATCTGGCCACAGACTAGCTAGTGTTGCTTTTGGAGGTGCAGCCACAGTGAGGTGTTATTGGTAAATAAGCAAAAGCAGGTTTTTGAAAGCAAAGCTGGGCAGTTTACCTGCTGCAGTGACTGGACAGTCACAGGGATTGCAGTTGGGTGAGGTTTTCCTAGAACCCACTAAACCTTCATTCAGATTTATTATCATACTGAATATTGCCAGAATTTACTGTATTGTGAAAACCCTTTTATTCAGGTTTTAACAGCTGGACTAATACTTCTCTTTACTCCTATCCACATTTCTCTTCCTACTTCCTTTTTAGCACAAATATAAGGAGGCTTTTCAGAAAATGAAAGGGCAGATGGCTGGCTCCTGTGGCCTGGATGGGGACATTCATATTGCTCATTCAGTCCATGCAACATCTCTGCAGAGTGATGTAAGTACAAGGAAGAGGGTGGGGGCATTCTTGAATTGGTTTCCTAACTGTATTTCCTCAAGGAAGATGCACTTAGCTGTGGACTAGCTGTGGAATAGCCTACTTATTTAGAACTTAGGGCTTTCTGTCCCACTTTCCAGAATCATGGTATACTTGCCATTCTTCTATGTTATTTACAGTAACATTAATTTGACAGTAAAAAAAGCTTGTGTTCTAGCACACTCCCCTGCTTCATACCACCACTGCCTATCACAGAATATTTTACTCTGTGAAAGCATCACTCAGAGGCACGTCTACTTGAGAATTAGCACTGGTCTTTGTCCAGAAGTAAATGAAATTAGTTATTCAGTGTTGATTTCCAATTTATTGTTTATCATGAAAGACCAAAGGATGAATGAGTGCATGGAATTTCAAGTTGGACTTTTTTGCTTGGTTCCTGGTCTTGACATGTGCTAAGAATCACACCATTTGTTGTTTACTTACAAGAATTGTAACTCTTCAGTGCATTTTGAAGACTGTGGCTTGATCCAGAAAGCAGTGAAATATATTGGAATGTGTCCATGGTTCTCAGAAGTGCTGGTCTTGTAGCGATGGCAGGCTGAGACAGGTAGTAGAAACAGGCAATAGAAAGCATCTGAAGAATTCATCCATCTGTCAGGTTACTCTAAGTCATTTGATGACCACCAATAACTCTGGATGTTCATTATCCCGATGAACAGCCTGAACATCTCAAATTTGCATAATCTGATTGGGCAACGTCATGCGAAAAAAGTTCTTTGAAGATTTCTGCACCTTTCTTCTGGACAGAGACAAGAAGTGAAAAAAAAACAACCCAGCACTAAATATTAGCCTAAAATTATGAAACTAAGCTGGCCAAATCAACCAATATTTTGACCTGAGGGTTTGTTCTAATTCTAATATAAATAAGGGTGCTTGCGTGTTTTCCTCACGCAGTAGCTGTCCCTTTTTGTGGCACTTCCTAAAAATACAGTGAATTAGGACTTCTCTTGCCAGTTTGATTAATTTTATAGATTCAATGTATCAAGTTTTAACAAAAAATGAAACTAAATAAGTAATCTCAGCTTAATTGACTATAATATAGATGGCTATTTTTTGATGAAGAATAGGCTGATACATATTCTAATTAAAATTATTGATCTTTCACAGTATGGTTAAACAAGTTAGGGAACTGGTTTTAAAAAGAATAATTTATACTGCAAAATGGAAGAAATATGAGGAACGTCTCTTCTGATCAAAAACCTGAATTTTAATTACTTCGCTGTGGTATCTATGTGATCTGTTTCTCATTTGATAGGTGAAATATAAGCAAGGTTTTGAGGACACAAAGTCTCACTTCCACCTGCCACTGGATATGCTGCAGTTGGTGCATGCCAGGAAAGCCCAGTCGCTGGTCAGTGAGCAGGAATACAGGCAGCTGCTCCACCGGTACACGGCCCTGGCTGACGACGTGCGGCTGCGCTGCGCCAAGAACGCCCACAAACTGCAGAGTGAGGTGACTGCAAAGTGTCCCCAGGGTATTTCCCTGTTGGTTCTGGTGCAAGACAGTTCTGCTCCAGCTCGTGGCTGCTGGCAGCATGTGTTTGAGCAGCAGCTGAGGGATAAACAATGGGTGTTCCCGCTTGAATGAGACATTTATGTTACTGGGCAGTGGAACAATGTGTGTGATGACACTACACCAAGAGGTAAAGCCTAGTAGTCTTTGATGATTGGGTAGAGAGGGGTTTGCAAGTGAGGATGATTGGACAGTTGGTAAAAATACCCTTTTTAAGGTCTTTTTAACAATGCAAACCCTTTACCAACCAGTATTTACAACTTTGTTTGGATCTGGGTGAAATTTCATGTGTACTTTCACAAGAAAGGTTTGATTTGTAAGACACCTATAAGCTCTGGCCCAAGAGACATCCACTGAAATTCTAAGGCTAAGCTTAACTCCCTACATAGTCTTGAGTAAAATTAACTAAATAATGCCTTACAAATCTGTAGGCAGAGCCTTGAGCAAAGGGCTTTTTATAGATCACATTGCCCCTGCAGACCTCAGGAGGGGCTGTATCTTAAAAACATACCTGGCCATAAAATGCTACTGTATATCACCTTAACACCTTCAGCCAACAGATTTATAGATGACAGACTGTGTCCAAACAAGTGTAACATCAGATGCCAGTTGTGTTGCCCTAATTTGGGTGAAATGCACATAATCAGAGATTCTGAGGCAGGTTTCCATCCATCCTACTCCTCATCTTTCTCATTATCAAATGAAATAATATTGTTCTAATGTTCTAATCAGGAACCTATTGGTAACTTTTGAAAAATTATTATTTACAGGGAGTCACTGCTAGCTTTGGTGGTCTGGAAAATATTTTAACGAAGTGTATGCAGTGGTTCAGTGCTATTTTTCCTTAGAGTTCCTCATTTATATTATGGCCATTCAGAAGTGTTAAAAATCAAGGCTAGTTTGTCTGCAGTTTCTCTTACTTAAAAGAGAAAGAAAAAACCATGTTTTCTTATGTTTTTATAAACTGGTCTTGTTTTATGTATATTTATAAATCAATAATATCTACCTGTGATTTATGTGTTATATATGAAGAAAATTCCTGTATCTAGAAAAGGTTTTTTCAAGGTTACAAATGGAAGACAAAAGTTGAAGCAGCATTTGGTGTTCATGAGGCTCAGTAGTCCTCAGAATCCTGCATCTGTGCTGTAGATCTGTCAGGGCTGTATTCACACAGGCACATTCATAAACACAAAATCCTAGGGCAATGTGTACGAACTCTCTGTGGTAGATACTAATTTTAATGGATTTATTGCATATTTTTGGGTGAATAAATATAGGGCATCTCAAATGCAAACTCGTAATTACTTCTGCTTGGTTTTCCTTAGAATTTATATCGGTCTGACATGAACTTTATGCGAGGCGTTGGATGTATTACCCCAGGGGCCCTGGAGATTGAAGGCAAGAAGAAAGCTTCTGAACTCATCAGCGAGGTAACAAAAGAGGGTTTTGATTTCTCCACTACGAACAAGAGTTTGCCAGATGTCTTTCTATTAGACTGGGCTGGCAAAGTGACTGACTGGATAATGCCAGACTCCCTCCCCTTGTGTTTGATCATTCCACTCGTGTCCTAACTGCAGATGGGTGAACCTGATGGAGTTTTAGGCTTTGCAAACTTTGCTAACTTATTTTGCAAATCTTTTCTCCTGTGTCTCAGACCCAGGAGGTATTTATTTTATGTTATTTATTTAGGAATTGAAATGGGCTTTTTCAACTAAAAATAAACCTGTGCCTATCTGTAATAAGTACCCTGTACTATTTCTCCAAAATTAGAATGAGCTGTGCAGTGCCCAGAATATCACAAGGTCCTCATCTCTACTCCTGTTTTACAGTCAGTCTGTTTTTCACCTGCTGCTTTTGTGTGCTGTTGTTTTTCTCCCTCTGTAACTGGACTTCTATTTAATCTGTCATGTTCTCTTCATACAGGCTCTCCTAGTTGCAAATCTTGCATCTTTTGTCCATATCCACATAGATGTGAAACGAAGAAAAGTAATTGTGTTTTAGGGAACAAATCCCTGCTTGCAGTGATCTTGCAGTTGTTTTGTTCACAATTCTGACATTGGGCCACAATTGGACCAATTCATATCAAGGCCAGGTGAAACCTTTTTTTTTCCCTCACCAAAAAAGATCCAGTGGCCTTATGCAGCTCCTTCTCTCTCTGGACTGGATTGCCTTTGCTGTAATTCCACTGTCCTGAGTTAATGACACCAAGGGATGAAATAACCTCATTACTGTTTTCAGCATATTCAGCACGGCAGCACTTTTCTTTCACTTCTTATTCCTTATTTACTTTTCATTTCCCCTGTGAGACTTCAATGCATTTAACTCAGAGTAGCAAAAGGTAAATTAGTATAAGGATTAATAGACAAACTAGAGTTTTAAGCACAAGAAGCAGTACTCAACCACTGGAATTGGAAAAAATCCCTTATCTGACAAGGCAATTTACTTATTCTGCTCATTTTTCTTTGTGTGTGAACTCAGAGTAAATATCGTCAGCAGCCACATTCCTTCAAGTACACATCGGTGACAGACTCTCCTGGCCTCCTTCATGCAAAATTCAGCAATATGATTGCTAATGAGGTAGGCTCTCCTAACGTGAATCAGAAAATATGCTTTTCAAAATGCAGCAAGCTGGGGATGGAGAACTGGGAAAGAGAAAACCCTGTTCTGAAAGCAAAATGCATCAAAAAAAGTGAAAGTATCACTGATTTGTGCTTTTTCAGTTAGATCACTTTTTTTATTTTTTTCCAAACATTTAATACCATTTTCAATTCAATCTCTTTCAAAAAGCTCACATAGTACCCATGCAAGAGAGCTCCATTATCAAGTTTTTTGCATGAAACAGAGATTCAAAAATCAGAACTGTGGAGTGCTCCAGAGGGAGCTCATTTGCATGGTATGATCCACCTTTGAGGGCTTCTCAAAGAGCCTTCTCTTTTTTAGAAAAGAATCACTTTTCTAAATTCTGAAAAAACAAGATGAAACATATAGAAAAATTATCAAAATCATATATAATAACTTGAAGAAAAAAATTCAATCTAGAAAACATGCCCAGTCTACCAGAAACACTTGCCTTTTTATTTCACACACCTTCATGGGGCCCTTGACATTCTTAGGTCTACTTTTGCCCTGCTGGGAACATAACAATGCAAGGCTGAGAACACAGTGATTTGGCATCATCATATATATACAAAAATCAGTGTACATGTCCTTTGTGCCCAGCAAAGGCCCCACATCTTTATGCCCAGAATAAAACTTTGCAATTTCAATGATATCCTCAGCTATTTTCAGTGATGGCTGACTACAGTTGTGACAATCATTAACAGCTTAAGTACTGCTGTTGTATTATTGAAACAGGAAAGAAAATGAATTTCAGTTGTCTCTTTGATGTCTTTCCTAGCGCCTGTACAGAGCAGCAGGAGAGGACAGTCGGCATCACTACACACCAACGCTGGGTCTGCCCGAGTTTACACGGGCTAGAATAAATGCAGCCAACCTCAGTGATGTAAGGATCTGTTCTGTATTTCTTACAACTTATTTCAGATGCAGGATGAATTGTGCAGTGGCAAGGAAGATGGATAAGCAGAGGAAATTTGAGGTCTATTCTATTTATGCTTTCCCTGATTTGAGTGTAATGATATTTATCTCCATTAGCATATATACTGTTGTGAGTAAATTAAATCTACATAAAGAACGAGACATGTTTTGTCTGAGTTAGTAGGATTTCCCAAAGATAATTAAAAAAAAAATCCTTTGATTATAAAGAATGAGACTGTAACACAGAATAACAAATGAAAGATGGTTCCTTTGTTTGTTCCTTTGTGCATTTAAAAGTAAAGCAGCAGTCTACATGTGCCTTTCCTACTTTAGGCAAAATACAGAGAATCTTGGCATAATCTACGTGCTCAAGGCTACAAGCTGACAATGGAAGCACTCCCGTTCCAGACTGCCAGGGCCTCCAGAGAAATTGCCAGTGATGTGAGTTGAATGATTCAACCTCCCTTCTTGCCTAATTTCTGTTAACTTCATGTAAAACAATGTCTGAAGCAGATTTTACTGAATTAAAGCAACTCCATAACCATGTGAGACAAGTGTGGGACAGAATATATTACTTATGAATGAGATTCTTTGTGTGAATTAGAAAAAAAAAGAAGAGGAAGAATTGCTGCTAATCGGGAACCAAGCCAGGTTAAACATCTTCCAGTGGGAGATAGAAAATGAATTAAAGTATTTGCAAACAGAAAAAAACAGGGATTCTGCTCTTTTTCAGGCTTTTGGCTCCTCATATTATAAAGTGCCCGCTAACTCTATCCACTCTGTTTAGAGATGACTTTTGGAAGTGTTTAGTGCTTCCAAATTGAAATGAAGTAAAAAAAAGCTGAGGGTTCTTTGAATCTCCAGAAATCAGGACTTACCTGCCTGGGTAGGAAGTAAAAATTAATACTGTACTGTAAATATGTACCCCCTTGACTTCTAAAATGGAGAAAACAAGTCATCTTATCCTTATAAATATCCTATTATTTGGATTGTTGTATGCAAAACACTCAGACATGGTGGTACTTATTTCTCAGAAAGCCTAAGTTCATC
This sequence comes from Leptocoma aspasia, assembly GCA_013399835.1. Classification (NCBI taxonomy): domain Eukaryota; kingdom Metazoa; phylum Chordata; class Aves; order Passeriformes; family Nectariniidae; genus Leptocoma; species Leptocoma aspasia. The sequence continues at coordinate 46,205 of VXAX01005743.1, forward strand.
CCTCCTTCACAAGATACTCGATAAATTCTAGGAAGATGGAAAAAGTCTTCATTTTGTGTAGTATTTTGTTGCATACTTTATCCCTGATGTGATAAAATATAAATATATTTCACATGTGTTTGTTTAATGAAGCAGCCATCTCTAGTTGTAATTTATAATACATACTTAACCATATTTTGCAGAGTGCTTTTGGTTACAGCTTCAGATCTGCCTTAGAGGGTACAAGTCCATAATAGAATTACATCCACTTACAACAGATCTGAATTTGGCCCTTCATCTTGGAAGCACTTTATAAACATTAGATGCTGTAATTTAATCCTCACAACTCTCTTGTGTGGTAGATAAGTGTTATTATCCCATTTCAACTACATTATGAACTCTTCAGGGCCCAGGCCTTCCCTTTAAAGTTCTAAGCACTCTGTTGATGCTGTATAAATAAGCATTATCATCATCATCACTATTTTACAGAGAGGATAAATGCAAGATCACAGGGAGAGTCATAGTCCCAGCTAAGATGAGAATGAGGGGTTGCTGGTTCTTATTCTTTCCAGGAAAACTGAATTTACTCTTTAAAATAGCTGGGTGGCATTTGCAAATCTGAAGGCTACAGAGTGCACAGTGTTTTGCTTTTGTATAGATTTTTTTTCCTTCTGTCTTTTGTTTGTTTCTCTCACATTCCCATTCCTAGTGGTGGGAATAAAATTCTCAGAGAGATAATAAAAGTATATGATTTGAGGTTAAACATGGACAATGTTTTGGGCAAATTCAGAAAATGCAATGAGATGCACTTAACTTTAATGTTGCAGCTCCTGTGGTATTTAAATTTGAGAGCAGTGAATTATAAAAACAATTGCTTTCCAGTGCTACGTACCTTGACTGGTTTTACAGAAAACACAGATGTTTCAGTAATTTATCTTAAGTTAGTTATCTGGAATAGCTGGTCTAAGTTTGGCACATTTTCACTTTTTACCCTTTTCCTAAAATTTTTAGTACCAATATAAACACGACTTTGTGATGGAGAGAGGAAAATGCATTGGTGCCAGAAGTGTTCTGGATGACGCCAGGTTGCTGCACTGCTTGCATGCTGCCAAATTACAGAGTGAACAAGAGTATAAGAAGGGATCCCAAGACGTGTGGTCTCAGTTTCATCTGCCCATGGACATGGTCAATCTTGTCCATGCCAGGAGAGCCCAGGCCTTAGTGAGTGATCAAGACTACAGAAAGAGACTCCATGAATTTACAGCGCTCCCGGAAGACATGAAGATGAAGTGGGCCAAAAGAGCCCACATGCTGCAGAGCGAGGTAAAGCCTTTCTTTTGGACCCTACCAGCCTCAGTAGGTAGGCTGTAGCAGTAGCTCAGGCTACTCCTGAGCCTGCCTAGAGAGGGACAGGATAGGATGTGAGGGAGAACCTCAGCGCTTGGCTCTTGCCTTTAGAACCCCGAGTCAGGAGTCCAGACAAATGGTGATGATGGTTTTGCCTGATGCCCTCACTGCCTAGTAGAGTAATGTACAGCACACATGAGCTAGTTGGTTGTCATGTCCTTTCACGTATAGGGGAAAACAAAAATGAAAAATGGATGATTGGATTAAAGTCACAGAGTGAGACACCATGACTCTGAAGTGAAGTCAGGATTGTTGGGATTGCGGGTGCTTTGCTGACTTTCACTTTTTATTGGGTCTGCCTGATTTTCTTTAATAGATTAGGAGCTAAAAGCAAGCCTTTAATGTAAGTAAAGAAAGAGTAATGTGTCCTGTTAGAAATGGGGTTAACGAGGAACCATGAACCAGATAAAATAATTAGTATTCCTGACTTGTACTCACCTCATAAAATTATTTCAAAAGAGGTTCTTTTACGCCCAGTACAAACAGGTTATTACTTACTGCTTTGAGTCATACTAATTCACTCGTGGGGCCTTCTCTTGTAACTTGCATATGATACATTATTTAATTCCTGGTGGAACGAACAAATGCAAACAGTTTGGCTTTACGATCTGGTATGTGCATGGCAAATGAAAAACCTCAAAATGTGAACATGAACCAGGGAGTTTTTTAAAAAACCTTAATAGCTGTGGATACAAAACTGATAGTTAATGATTTTCATTTTTAACAGCATCGCTATAAATCAGACCTGAACTTCATGAAAGGAGTTGGATGGATGGCTCTGAGATCTCCGCAGATAGAAAGTGTAAAGAAGGCTGGAGAGCTCATCAGTGAGGTAACTGATAAATCTTTCATGGGATAGCAAGTCTGTAGGAATTGTTTACCATCAAGGCTCCTCGTTACATGACACTTACGAATGTAGCTTATCATTTCCTTTTGATGTGGGAGCCTGTTTATACAAGGTGTAAGTTACCAAGAAGCAGTATGGGAGACACAAGTCCACTGTGTGACACCTGCTGAATATTTTCCATTCCAAATGAAACACAAGAGTATAAGCAAAACATGTAGCAATAAATAAATGCAGAAAACCCCATTATGAAATTCTAAGCAGGTGGTTATGGAAGTTGTATAGAAAGATACAGCACTGAGAACCACAATGAAGGGGCATTTGCCTGCTCAGTATCATACATTAATGGAGAAAAATTATGAGCTGTCAAAAGTGCAGTGTTCAAAAGCTTTTTGCATGTGAATTTTAGTGGGAAGTGCTTTACCCACACACACACGTAGACACACAACAAAAAAGTTCTGTGCCTGATGCAAAGGCATCCCCAGTCCCTAGCTGAAAGAGCAACTGAGACTAAGGCAGAACAGCGGCTTCAGGAAAGTGTCTTTTATGTTTTACCCCAGTTATCACACTCCTGGAATGATCATGTATCATTAACAGAAACATCTCGTGTTTTTTTTCCTTTGTTTGTTTTTGTTGCCTCCTGCCCCTCTCAGATAAAGTACCGTCAGAAGCCTGAAAGTCTGAAGTTCACTGCTGTGCCTGACTCTCCAAGTTTGATTCATGCCAAAACCAGCTACCTCCAGTGCAATGACGTAGGTTTCACTCTAATGTATAAGTGATCTTAACTTTCCCTGTACCAAAATGCATAAAAGAATTGATCTTGACATTGCTTCCGGTATCATCTGCATTCAATGACTTTTGGCCCCACAGAGGCTGTACAAGGCTGGAGGATCTGAAGACAGGCACAGGTACACCCTGCCCCCTGATCATCCGGATTTTATCCGAGCCCGCCGGAATGCACTCTACATCAGTGATGTAAGTAAACCTTCTCCCTCGGGGAGCTGGCTTGGTAAACTTGTTTGGGAATAAAAACTTTCATGTTTGTAGAAGCCAAGTTCTCTGAGCCTGACCAGAACTAAAAGAAGCTAGAGGCAGTGAACAGCCAACATGTTGCTAGGTTTGGGCTGGAGGAATTGGGAAGAGTCTGCTAATTTTCCTTTTGAGCATTCATTTAATTTTCTAGGGCAGTAAACTATTATTACGGGTTTCAAACCTTCATTATAGATATCATTAGTTACAAATTAAAGTATTTTTAGTTTTGTTTGGGTTAGGGAGGAGGGAGAATCCTCTTTCCTAGACTGTATATTCTACCTGTCTGAAGCTGCAACACTGTGTTGAAATGAAATGAAATATCCCTTAGGCATAGTTGTCATCAATCTCGATGTAACTGAATCAGTGAATGGAATTAGTTTAAAGAGAATTTGTTTCCACATTATCTCATACAGAGAAACTCAGTCCATTTCTAATGTCCTGTTCTCTGACTAAATAGCTGTTGTCTTTACCTGTAGGGTCAGAATGACCTTAGTTTGTAAAGAGCTTTGAGATAGGTGAAAGAAATAAGTAGAAATTACATTTTTGAAGCAATAAAGGAAAATGTAAAAAGGCAAATATTACATGCAAGGACTGCACACAAATGAAAGGTCATCCCTGTTAGCAGGGTGTACAGTGCTGCTTACATTGCTTCTGCCCTGGCTGTCTTGCAGGATTTCTGGCATCTCAGTTTACTTTCAAATTTATTACCACCTAGCACTACATCCACCGGTGAAACAGAAGATTGTCTTAAAATGTGGAGTGGATTTTATGCTTCTTTTCTGATGGTCACAAACCCCAGAAGGGATGAATCAAAGACTTACAGAAAGCAAATTAATAAAATCAGAAAGGGGCAGCCAAAAGTGTCAGCTAAGATACCGTGGCTGTGTAGTAGGACCTGCAGACTGGAAGCTATTTTAAGAAAGCTACTAATGGAAAAAGAACCAAATCTAGAGCAATTTCTCTTCAGGATGTAAATGTGATTCACATCCTCAAAGTCACATTAGAACTGGCTGTTATTCCACATGAGTTAATGAAGCCACATGTGGCTGGGGATAAAGACGAGGATCATTTGAAAAGCTTGAAATAACTGGTATTGAAATTAGGATGCCAGGAAACCCAAGACACTGTGAGTGGATGCATCAAAAGTGAGAATAAGGGCAATATCAATGCAATATTGATGTGACTGATGCATCACAGTTTCTAATAGAAATTAAATCACATCAAAAACCAACCACATTCAAGTACAAAAGGAAACCCTGGTGGCACTTTTCAGATGAGGCATTTTATCATTATGGTGAATAGAAGAGAAGTTGAAGTGCTATAGAACTGGATCAAAACCTTGGAGATGGTACTGATGACTCTTGATACAAATAAGCCCAGTAGGATAAAACATTTATTATTGCAGTTATGGGACTGCGTTTAAGAAACTGCAGGGGGAAATGACTGTTTTGTTCTTTTCTTTTCAACACAGAAATTGTATAAAACGTCTTGGGAACAGACAAGGGCATCTGGCTATGATTTTAGGATTGATGCCATCCCATTCCGAACAGCAAAGGCTTCAAGAGAGATTGCTAGTGATGTAAGAATTGGTCTGTTTCAAACACTTCCCAATCCTCTTCCCATGCCACCCCATCCTGTAAAAATGGGTGAAGTCTGACATGAGTAAACTTTGTCCTGGTGTGGAAAATTGGTGATCCAATGAAACAAAGTGCTGGTTAAGTGCAAAGATTTCCAGCTAAAGTTTACCATTAATAATGTCCAATACCAGGCTGTTCTGTCTTATGTCCCAAGAGTTTTTCTTGGGAAGAAGACGTATTATGATTTAATCAAATAAAGTAGGTACAAGGCTATGAATAGTTAAAGAATGGTCTAGGATAAAGTGGGTTATCTTTGAACACAGAAGACCACAGCTGGCAAGAAAGCTAAAGATGGAGGAGCTTCATTGGTTGAGCTGTGTATTGTGTGTACCCAAGAGTGCAACAGTAGGAGGATCTCTGATTACTTTTGAGAGATGAGCATTTTGGGCCCCCTAAGTCTTTCCATTCCTTTAAAAATGAGCACAAAGGTAATTCTTCTAAAGTGTCTTGTTAGATTAGGAGAAGTAGTTTGATATCAAATAAACCCTTGGTCTTTGTGCACTACAGGAAACATGATTGATAGCCAGGGGAGGATAAGTTATTTCATAACAGAATTTGAAGGTAATTTGAATGAGAAAATGAGATTTTCCTCTGCACTTCCTGCAGTACAAATACAGAGAAGCCTTCCTGAGAGACAGAGGCCAGCAGATTGGATTCCTCAGTGCAAATGATGATCCCAAAATCAGACATGTCCTCAGAGTGGGGAAACTCCAGAGCGACCTCCAGTACAGGAGTGATTATGCCCTAAACATGGCACAGTTCCAGAGTCACCTCAACCAGCCAGGATTCCTCCATGCCAAGAGAAGCCAGCAGCTTGCAAGCAATGTTAACTACAGGCAACCCTTGCACCAATACACTTGTGACCCTGAGCAGCTAAATGTGAAGCATGCAAAGCAGGCCTACAAGCTGCAGAGTGATGTAAGTGTGGCTGAGCGACACGGTCCTTCCCTGGGCTGGGGGCTGTTTGTGCAATCTCCTTTGCAAACCTTACCTGCCAACAAAACCACCTTGAAAGAACTACAGTCTGCTTGCTAAAAATAAATAATTTGTTTATTATTGACTCTGATGCTCCTTTATATGATCTCTCTTGAGTACCCAAGGCATAAGATTTGGTTAGAGCTCAACAAAATAATACATCCTGGTGCATGTTTCATTCTCTCAGATAAAATACAAGTCTGACTTGAACTGGCTCAGAGGCATTGGCTGGACTCCCCCAGGCTCTCACAAAGTTGAAATGGCAAGAAGAGCTGCTGAGCTGGCATACCTTCGGGAAATGGGATTGCTGCATGCTTCTACTCAGTACAGACCTGGAGCTGTAAGTAGAGTAAACCATCCTTCTCACAAATCCCAGCAGCTCTGCTACTTACCTGCACACATGCTGTCTAATACTTTTGAATGCTCCCTGGGGTCTACAGTTCTCCCTGTTATCTGAACAGGATATGTGCACTTCCCTCATGAAGCTTTGTGCCTTAGTGTACATCTTAATTTGAGGGAACCATTGAAGGGAATTCAGCAGTGTCATGTCAGGATGTGTTTTCCCCAACTTGTGAATGATGTCAGATCTCCAAGTGTCCTAGTACCTCTGAGGAAAGCAGAAGCAGAGGTAGAAGGGACTCCCCATGCAACTCCCATTCTGTTTTCCTAATTTCATCAGGAACCACGTGTTGCCACGTAATCTCCACTGGCAGCCGTGTTGACAGGCTGAGTGTAAGCTCCTAGCAGAACAGTGATTTAGATTTCCCTCTTCTTTTTTTTTTTTTGACAGTTGTGTAATTTTGAATATGAAAACGTTACAGGATAGTAGTTAAAACCCTCCCCTATCCACTGGCTGGTTTCACAATTTTTTTGGGTGTGATTTTACAGGACCAGTTGGAGACAGAAGGATCTCAGCAAGTTGGAGTCAACCCTGATGCTTCAGAAATTCTGCAAGTCAAGAGAAGGCAAATGCAGCTCTATCAGAAGTAAACAGAAACATGACATAAGTAGATTTTCATCTTGTCCTGCAAATCCTGTAGCTTTTCCAGTTTTCTGGGAAACATAATAGATAGCATTTAAGAAATCTTGTTTTGAAAGCAACTAAACCATTGCAATTTATAACAGATAATTTTATTTTTGTGTGGATACTTTGTGATTTATCACTGAATGTATTGCAGCTTCTGCTATTTATTTAAAGCTGTAAATTAAATTAGTACTAGATGACTGGCAGGCTCAGCTTTGTACCACAGATGGTAGAATATGAAATAATTTATAATGAATAAATCAGGTGACTCTTATTTCATGTTTGTAATTTTTGGAGATTTTTATGTTCCTGGAATATTGGCACCATTGACCTAGGAGAGTACAAAAGCATGATTCAGGTGGTTTAAGAGATGAACTAGTCAAAGGCCAGTGGGAAAAAAGTTATAACTGATTTGCCAAAGGCAGGTCTTATAGCAGACATGAGGGAATCTGTTCTAGACTATCAGGATGTATTCAGGTCACAATCAGTTCTTCAGTTTTTTTTCAAACCTTCCAAAGTAAACAATCAGAATTACTCTTTGCAGTAGGGGTAGCTATTGACAGATTAGGCAGCTGCTCAGAGAAGGTTGTAAACCCTGGAATTCAAGTGAGAGTGACATTACTATTTTAAGTTGTTTGTGACCCTTCACAAACAACTTTATTCTTTATATTCTGATGTAATACCAATCCCTTGTTTTTCAAATTTCTGTGCAGAATCATTGAGCAAAGGTTACACAATTTGACAGGTACATCTTATGAGAACCCCCAAATCATCCAATGGCTTTAGACAGATATTTTTAATAGTGTTTAGTACTACTAGGTCTCACTGGTTAAGCACATATAAACCATTGTAGATCTGGAGCATAACATGTAATTATTCTCTAGTCAGGAGTAAATGGATAATTCTAGTACTGAAAGTTTGTTTGGTTTTTCAATCTGAAATGCATCACTAATGAAATTCGTAGTTATTTACGCACAAAAGTGCTTTTAAAAATAATTGTCCTGCCTGATCCTCCCTCCTCAGGAAATTCCAATGGCTGCAATCTTGCAAACTCAGCCACATGGTGATTCTTATGTGTGTGAAAAATGGTACTGGCTTTAAGAGCACACACCAATAGCTTTGAGATGTCAGGGTCCAATGAGTACAGAAAAAACACACCTTAGACAGGAACATGAGGGGAAGAGGAAATGTCTGGCAGCAACTGAGCTGGGATAATTTTCATGGCTTGAAAAGCAGATCTAGAAACATGATGTCAGGGCCTTTGATTTGTTTGGGGAAGAAATGGAGTAGCTTTACTTTCTGATCTGCTTAGCTACAAAATGTGGGCTTTTTTCAAAGCCCACAACAGAAAAACTGTCACTGATATTCTAGCTAACACTCTTAAGGCTATTTTCAAGATGGTGATGAAGGATACCCCACGTAGGCCAGGAGAAAATACCAGTAGTATTTTTCATCAAGGATGAGGCATTTAGGGAATTAATAAAAATAGTAAAACTCTCAGTCTTACCATTTGTAATTCCAAAGCTCTCTCCTTATGATGTGACCTTGATGAAGACTGAATTACAGCTGTAATCCCACTGGCAAATTTTGTCACCTGGGTATAAACCCCTGGCTTGTTTTTTAACCTACTTCCTTCACCCCAGCTCACAAGGTCATATATGTAGTAGGAGTCACTTTCTACACAAGTCAGTGGGCCTCCAGAGTCTCCCTGATGGAGGAAAGCACACATGTTCAAAGCATGAAGCAAAATAGTAACCAAAATCAGGATGCTTCTCTCTCATCACAAGACTTTGAAGCTGTAATCGTGTTTTTTCCTAACAGATGTACCATCAGATGCTGCTTAGCCCCTAAGTGGACTTGCAGTTCTGTGACCAGGTCAAATGATACCAGACTTTTTGGAAGTTTTAATTTTTTTTTCCAGTCTTTGACATAAATCTGAGAAAGTCACATGAAATTTCCCAGTCGTGAAATTACCAGGAATTCAGAGCCTGAACTCAGAAAGATAAAGATGTGATCCCTGGCATTAATGAAAACTTAAGCTGTCTCACACTCCTCAAAATAGCCTTATTCTGAGTTGCTCGGTCTCTTTTTTTTTTGTTTTATTTCTGATTTCTATTGCAAAACATACTTTACAGTGGTAATTTGCACCTTAGGAAGTGTTGTTCAAACTGTTTCCTACCTTTCAATGGTATAAGTATGAACTTGCTTCACATTTGTGCTAGCTGTAATAAAAAGAAACATCAATACTCACTGCCTGCAAGTCTTAGCTCTGATAGTGAAAATCAGATTAGAATTGGCAGTCAAGGTAGAGGCCATAACAAAACTGAGGAAAAAAAGAGCAAGTTTTCAGGTTATTGTGACAAACTGCCTCAGAAGCCACACTTTCCAGGCTGCTCTCTTGATTCCACGGTTCTGTCTGTAGGTGACAGTGTCAATATTAGCTCTAAAGATGTACACCCTAAAGTGTACTGCAGAAAGGCTGTTGAAATACACTGATGTGAGAACAGATACATATGCAGCACATTGCCAAAGTTCTGCGTGGCCTCTTTACACAAAAAATTAGTGTTCAAATAGAGAAAAAGCAACAGACCTCGCAAGAATCGGTTCCGGGTTTCCAAAGATTTCCTACACAAAACATGCTATCATCCAGTTTGTTATAATGTAGTTTGGGTTCATTGCATTTCATCTGTGAAATCAGCTTGACATTGGCATCTAACATCATTGGGCATCTATGGGATATGCACCAAAAAAAAGAGAGTCACTTTCTTCCCATTCCTGTCATATATTGTCTTTTATTCAAAATACAAGCTTGCTTGGCAAACAGATGGGATGGGGGAAGAGAAGGGGGGATTCATGTGCTAGCCTGGGAAGGAAAGAACTATCTGGCTGAAATTATAAGTTTCCAATGAGTTGGAGCCTGAAGTTTCACTCAGGACAGAGCTGTTGTCTAAATAAAAGTGAAGTCAGTAAATTCAGAATTTTGTTCCAATCTCTCTGTGTAATCCTGCTTTTCCAAAGTGCTGGTTGTCTGCAGCTCCCAGAGGTCCCCATGGGACTTTGAGCTGCTGAGCACTTCTCAGATTGGTACTATTAGATGCCTTAACATGCAAACTAATGAAACAGATGAAAACTGAAAATCATACAATATTTAAGGGCAATGATTAATTACAGTGAATCTAAAGACATAACTTGACATCTAAAGGCAATATCCTTAGTTTCAAAGTACTACATCTGTAGATAATTAAAGGTGGTTTATAAGTTTGGTTCTGCTTGAGTTTCAGGAAATATTCCATTTCTGCAGTGATTTCCTGAAATGCTAATAATAGCTCTGCTCAAGGAAGGAGCCATCTAGTTTGAACACGTACAGGGTACTTGATATTCTTTGCTGGGGGGAAAAAACCCATAAAATCCCCCTTACCCTTTTTAAGGGAGACTTTTTATTTGGAACTTAAAAAAAAAGTCCATTAAGTCCTGTTGGTGCATTCTGATCGAATGAACACACTTGTCTCTTGTGGACTTCAATGGGAGTTATGTGAAGGGAGAATTTGGTCCCATGTATTGTATCAGGCTGTATCAGTCACAAAGCACTAGGACACCTACTGCAGCCTCAGTGACAGGTTTTCCTTCTGCTGCTTTACAGCAACACATCAATCAGAACATAAGAAAATGCATTTTCAGAAAATTGCCATTATCTTTTTTTAAGCATAACAATTTCTCCCCTTAGGATTTACCATGGGCAAGAAAGGCTTTTGGATAGATCTGGTTGAACTTGAAAAGCTTGGGATTTTTTTTTTATTTTTCAGTGCATCTGAAGGTCCAGATGCTGCCTCCAAAAAGCTTTATCTGACCCAATGGGCTGGAAAGCCGTGTGAAAATTCCTGTATTTCTTGGTGCTGTCTTGAAACACACAAGCTACACAATAACCTCTCTTGATACCTCCTTGCTTCTGCAGCTGGCTTCAGATGAAACCATGACATGGAGAGTTGGATGGCAGGCTAAAAAATGCATCAGGCATCTTATCAGAACTCTGACAGGTTTGGTTGATTTAGCAGTTGGAGATTTCTGCTAATGAGCAACTTTCATGGCATGTTTTAGCCTACCTTGTTTTTGAATTCCATGTCTTGGTTTCACCAGTGCCTAAGTCCTCATTTGGGTCTGGCAATTGCTACTGAAAGTAGCAGCTCACCTTGCCACTGGAGTACCCACCAAAATCCAATTAGCTCACAAGTACCTGTCTCTGTCTTGTCCCATCCAGAAATGAAGCAGGAAGTGCCAGCAGGAAGGAAGAAGTCAGGGAGACATGCTATTTTCACATACATGATTTCCACTGCACAGTAACCGTCAACAGGCTGCAGTTCAAGTAGTGCTGGAGAGGAGATAAACAATAACAAGAAGTATTTGGAGCTAATTTTTATCCCTAACCATTGTTAGCAGTGTGTGATGCAACCCCATGCAAAGCTGCAAAAACCCAACATTCCATTTGCCCCCCTATGCTGGACCTGTTCCCATTGTTTGGCTCCTCCTGAGCAGTGACTTCTGCCTGCCCATCACAATTTACATCCCAAGATTCAAATGGGTCTAGATCACAATTTGGCCCGATTATTTCCAGAGCATAGTCTCAATGAGAATTTTACATTGACTTTAGTCGAAGAGAGGCACTTCAAACAACACAGGTTGGAGGTGAGCCACATAGGTATCAAATAAAGGATTTACCAATATCATTGTATAGGGCATGACCCTTCTCCTCTCCTCCTCACCATGTAAAATTATTTGCACTACATCAAATATTTGCTCATGATACTCTTTCTTCTTGAGGTTTTGCTTACCAAGGGCTACTTGGATCTTTATTTCTCTGGGGGAAAAATAGTCATTTATATACAGACATTTTTTATCAGTGGTGGTGTAAACCTGCACTTTTAGTAACAAGAAGTCAAGATATTTCTTCGTGCTGTAAAGCTTGGCCAGAAGATTTCCTAAAATCGTTATAGGAAGGCATAGATAGGAAAGCAGTGGCATTGGAAAATGCATGTGCTCTTAACTTGTTGCAATCATGAAATAAAGTGATTTAAAGCTGCATGTACATAATTTTCTTTGCATTTTAGGGCAGACTAGCAGTGTGCACACTATTACTGTGGCAGTGATGACAAGTGACAGCTTATGTAGCCATGGGAGTAGAGTTGCTTGCCATTGTCTGAGCATATTTAAAATTATATGTGTTGAAATGGTTTCCAGTGTGTAATTTACCTGTTTCCTAGGGTGGTGGTTTCCAACTAATTCAATACAAATGTTGGAGGAAATGTAATATTCTAAGCTAGCTGACACAGAAAAAAATTAAAGCTAAGTGCATATTTTGACTGTTTTGAAGAACTTAATTCTGATGTAATAGGTGAGGTTGCGTATGGCATCCCAATATCTCCTGAGGTTGGCATAGAGTTCTTCTTTTACACATGGCAAAATCTTGCTACTTTTCTCCTTTTTTCCTCTCACACAACTTCTTTAGCTCATTTTATTTGAGTAGGGCCTAAGTTTGTTATTTCAGTAAGCACCATTTTCAAGTATATAAATATTTTTATGTATATGTTCATTTTTTTTCTGTCCACATATATGTTTTACTTTCAATTTGACTCCCAGCAATCATTTTGATTGCAAACAATTTGGATACTAAGCTGCCTTTACTAACCATCCTGATTTTTATACATTTATCTACCCTAATGATAGGACATGCACCTACTCAAGGCAGTGTGCAGCAGTAATGATCCAGCATGATTTAATTAGCACTCCAGCACAGAAGTGTTTATTCCCATTTGGAGTCTTTCTCTGCAGAGATGCCATCCAGGGGCGTTTTCCAGGTGTAGCCTTGGATCCACTATAGATCTTCTTGAGTGTCCTACGAACTTCTGGTTGTCCACATGTTTGGAATAATTCAGGGGGGTCTGTAGGGGGTTCTGTTGGGGTCTCTTCAGCTGCATTGGAAGAGACAGCAGATGTATAATGCAGAGTTAGTGTCAGACTGGAAAAGTTAAGCAGCATGGAGTCACCTGCTGCTCTAGACCACATACATGCTGCCAAATCACTTGCTTCTAATTCTTTACCTGAGCAGGGTGAAACATCACAATAGTCCCAATCCACTTCATTATTTTTCCTGACGTAGCACCAGGGTTTTTCATCCTCATCAGGATTCCTGGAGGGAACAGTTGAGAGAATCAGCCAGCAGGAATGGGGAAATCTCCATGAAACTAGTGAAGGAGCTGAGGATTCTTAGGGAGAAGCTTCATGTTCCCATATGGGAGATGAACAAAGATAATATTTCATAAGATTTGACAAAGAAGATGCCTGAGTGAGGCATACAATACTGCCATATTACTATTCCCATATCTATCTTAGCCGTAAGAAAAATGTGGGACTGGTTCAAAACAAAGATAAATATCATGCTGATATTAGGCTTCAGCTTCTGGAAGCCTAATATCAGCATGATTAGAGAAAGCATCTCTAACATTCTGGTGTTTTATGGGCAGGCAGTGTCTAGAAAGATGTGAGATCTTAACACCATCAGTTTCTCAAATTCATGAGCAGTTTGTCCTCAGGGATCTCTTTGATACAGATCTCTACAGCTGCTTCTTCAAATATTACCTGCAGAAGTTGTGCTCACCACTGCCATATGAGTCAGCATTCTCCATTCTTGCATTTTGTGGTTGCAGGAGTCTGTCTTCCTGGGCACAGCATCCTGTGTCACAAATGCTGTGCTTATGCATCAACTCAGCACCCATAGGAGTGGTATGAGCTGCTGCAGAGTTTATTCCAAGGTTATTCCAAACTGCAGTGGCTCATAGCTTTGGGTCTGGAGATCCTCTACTCCTCTTGCCACGTTACAGAATTGTAATGGGGCAAGTCCCTTCCTTTGAGCAGAGATAGATTTGCCTCTGTGGCATTGCCTCTGGCTGTCTGCCTTCATGTACTGAGTCTGGAGTGATGTGGATTTGGCATTGTCCTGTTTGGAACATAGCATTAAATCTCCCCTGGAAAAGCCATCCACTACCATTAGACTCCACCATACCCCTGGGTGGCTGTTGCCTAAAGGGAGCTGGCACCTGCTGAAAGTCACTCGTGTGCTGCTCCTTACACTGTGCTCAACATCTCCACTGCAGTCCAGGCTGCCAGGAGCAATTGGTGTTGGAGGCAGCATAAAGTCAGCTCTGCTGCTTTGTACCAGGGGATAACTTGGGGAATGTTACAGGCGACTTCCCTGCCTCTTCTTTTGAGTCCCCTGAGCAATCCCAAGGATCCTTTCCTGTTCTCCTGAAGTTTGGCAAAACAAAAAAAAGGAAAATCCCTGCAACTGATAAAAGAAGAAAGAAAAAAAAAAAAAAAAAGAAACCTGCTCTACATTTGGTTCCTAGAATAAATACAGAACATATATCCCATGAAAACAGCAATTACATCTTACAGTGTCTATAGACAAATAAGCCTGTGCTTTTTTGTAGTAGCAATCAGAAATGTTCTGCATGATCAGAATCCATCCTGTGAAACCTGGAGATAAAACACAGGATCCTTACAAGAGAAATACAAAGAAGAACACTGCAAACAATTCTCCTAACTCATCCCTTTGATGCAGGCATTTCGAGAGCAGGCTGGCAGCCAGGCCTGCCACGCTCATGCTTCAAGCACAGGGTTGGGATTTTACCCCTTCCTTGCCTTCCTGCCCACCACTGAGAGGTACCTTCCATGGTAAAGTTGTCATGTAAATGTGTCTTGATCCAGCTAATTTCCTCCGAGAGCTCCTGCTGGAGGCTGGTGTTCTGCTTTGGTTCTGTAGAGTAGTAGTAGTTCTCATAGTCATCAGCCTCATCTGCAGGGAGGGGTGAGAAGAGAGTGAAAGAACAGAGGAATTAAAACTTGAAGAAGACAAGTTATGAAAGAAGTTATTCCTGAGATGGACAGTACTTTTCCCCTTCAGCTCATTTGGGATGTCAGTGGGTTTAGTGACCATCTTGAGGACCAAAGATACTGTTCAGCTCTTCCTTGGCATAGGCAGAGCTCACCTAGCGCTCAGCATGGCCACCCTGAGCAGAGCTGGCCCCAGTGCTGCCCTCGAGGATGCTCCGGAAGGGCACTGGGGCTCTGGATGCCCAGCTGACTCCTGTGGCCAGCCAGGATGCCCCAGAGGGGATGCAGGCCAGGGCTCTCCAGGCAAAGGCATAAGGAGCCCTCCATGTGGTACCACAGCCAGGGCAGACGCTGAGGCTGGTACCAGCACAAAAAGAGATTCAGGTTCCTATAAGAAGAAGGGATTTTCTTTGTCCAGCTGCTTTGCTGACCATCACCACCGTGGCTGCAGAATGAGGCAGGGCCCTCCCCAGCACAGGGACCCCGCTGTGTGCGGGGACACAGAGTCCCGTCTCGAGAGCCACCAGGGGGAACAGAGGAACCAAGGCACCTGAATGGCTTTGTGACTTCTCACCCACAAAACAGCCTTCGAGCAGCCAGGGCCTGGCACTGCAGACACGTGCTGAGGAGCCCATCCCTGCCTCTGCCAGCCCGTGGCCTACAGGAGCCAGGGTCCTCACGGAGCCCGGGGGCTTTGCCAGCCATGCCGGGGGGTTGTTTGATTAAACTGGGCTGGTGGCTCCTTGCACAGGTACAGCTCGTGCCAGTGGAAGCCACTCCAGTGTTTCAAAGACAAGCTATGGTAATGAGCAAAGCTAAGCTACGTACAGAGACATTTTAAAAAGCTCTCCCCTAGGGCCAGACTGATGGCCCCATGGATAATGCTCTGCCTTGAACTGATTATCGACTGCATTATCTTAGTTTTCTCTCCTCATTCATTCACTTGCAGCCTTTATCTTTATTCTTTCTTTGCTTCTGAAAAAAAGAAAGAAATTCCACATTTGTACAATGGGTGTTTTATATTTCATATTAAAATAGAACCGTCTTTTTTTCTTCTTTTTTTTTTTACATGCCAACTCTCGTTTCTCACCAAAAAAAAAAAAATAGAGGAAAGTTTCACCTCATTTATTGCTATGTCAAGTCAAGACTCCTTTTCCTCAGCTCATTATTTCCACAGGAGCTGAGTCTCGACTATGTGCAAGTGTTGCAGAAGTGTACGCCTTGCTGAGGAACAGAAGGATCTTGCTGAAAGATAAGGACATTGTCTACACTGAACAAAATTAAAATTAATGTGATGTAGTTAAGGAAGAAAAACAAAAAGGAAGTTTTGCCTGAAATGCAGCCTCCAAGTTCACTTTGTTGGAGAGGAGACTTTGCAAATGACTTGAGGTTGAGGGAACTGCCTGAAGTAGTCTGATTTTGTATCCCCTGTTTATTTTCAGAATCTTAGAGGAGCATGCTGGCTTTTATTCCACAGATGCTGTCTGAAGGATGGGGTATCCCTTTTTATGGAAAAATAGCCTGCTAAAAGTTATAAAGGATGAACAGGGGAGTGATAGCTGTGAAAGGCAGATGGCAAACATGCCAGCATGCTTTACAGAGGCTTTTCAGGTGAGGACTCTCCTGAATCAACAGAGGAAAAATTAGTGCCCTGAATGAGTACACATAGCTAAGCCATTGTAGAATCATCTACCCTGGTTTTTAAACCAATTGCTTAGTGTTTGTTGTTAAGAAATGACACTACTGTCACTTGATTTTTGTTTGGCATGATTTCTCAGAAACAGATTAATCATTTAATAAGAACACTTATGTAATTGCTTGACATATTATGAACTATTTTTAAGTTCAGCTCTTCTGTAAACAAGATGGCCAAGACGTAATTCACGTTTTGCAAGACGTGAATTACATCTTCTTATGTGAATTGTGCTTCTGGTGGCTCTGAGAGGTTTGAGGGCACAATCCCCCGTGTGCACTGATGGGGCAGTTTTGGGAGAGGCTATTGCACACCTGAGGCCAGTTTGGCACCCAGCAGCCCTCAAAGAGGAGAACTTCAGGTAGCCAGGGCTGAGGTAAAGCAGGCAACCCTGAGCAACCCCCTCAAGGGCTGGCAATTACCATTTCAAGAAATGTAATGACCAAGGAATGGAGTTAAGGGTGCATGTGGAAAGGGCTCAGAAAACATCAGCAAACCCTACTGGGTAGCTTGTCCCCCATGTGGATATGGGAGTCAGGAAGCTGAGGTTACTGGCTGGGAGACCAGCCCAGGAGATGTAAGAGTGCAACAGATCTGAGAAATGACCAGTGTCCCTGCTTTCCCCATTGCTATCCCTCTTAATGAAACTGAGAAACAGCCATAGCTCCTACAGGTCACATGAGTGATGTTTTCCATCTCCCAGCTGTTCTGTGTCATCTCCAGCTGCATGAAGAAGTGAAAAACAAAGACCAGAAAACCATCACTGGGGCATATGATATCAAACTAAGAGTTGTCTTCTTATTTATCACTGTTTTGACACTAAATAACTATTTGGCTTCCACATCTCTTATTTAAGAAGTGCTCCCATTCCAATTTTTTAAATTATTCATAACAAACCATAGGTTTAGTAAAGCAAAAACAACACTTTTTTTTATCTGAGCACATAATTAAAGCATGAAGTCTGATACACTGGTTGATTTAAACATATTACTAAATCAGAGAGTTCGTTCTTTGTAAGTGCTGGAAAACCTTAACATGCTTAAAAAAGCAGTGATCTGACATTTGTCACTGAAATGTGACTATTACATGAAATTAAATTAGACATCCTGCATGCAAATTTTCAAAGAATAACTTTCCTCTGTGTAGTACAAAAAATCCCCCCATAATTGATAGACAGAGATTGACTTTTAAAGCTTCAAATCAGCTTTGAGGTCTGGGTGATCTTTTAAACTGTGCAAGCTTTCATCTGCAGTTTTTCACACTGCCAAGAGCTGTCAATCAAGCAATGGATTTCTGATCAATATCCCCTTGTTCATTAGCTTACACGGGCTCTCAGTTACGGAGAGAACAGATACCCCAACGCCGACAGTCACACTGTTTTCAAAACCTTCCCTGGATCAAGTGATGACTAATGTTCCAAGTGGGAAAGTGATGCATTAGGATGCCATCGGGTGACCTGAATTGCAAGGTAACTTTGTTGGACTGCAGTTGTCAAGATGAGTGATGTGCAGAGTTAAAGCCTATTGCCAACACACATCAAGGGTGCCAGAAAGTACCCAGCATTTATTCAAGCTCTCTGAACCTCTGGAGACTGACTGAAATCTGGCCTAATTTAAGCAGGATGAGTTTTCCTACCACCCCCCTAAATACTTTTTGTCCCCAGCTCTGAGATTATTGCAGTGTTATTTTTATGAGACTGAAATCCTGACTGTATTTTAAATAATGAGATATTCCCCATTTACTTCTGCAGAGATGAGACCTCACAGTATTTCTTCCCTTCCAAGCAGGCTGTGGCTGGGAGTAGCTGCAGCTTCAGAAAGAAGGGAGACCAGCTAACAACAAAGCCAGAAAGCCTTTCAAATAGTTTTGTGGCTGTGACTTAAAAGCAGTTTTGCAGCACTTTTTTCCTCAGAGGGATGGATGTGGGCTGAAGGGGAATCGTGATGGCTGAAGGAGTGGAGACTTTAAGGGGGATGGGGAATAGGAGACTGTAGGAGCAGTGGAGGGACAGATGTAAGGACCATACACCATCAGGCAGGGAATGAGTTAAGAAATTGTTAAAGGGATAAGCTACCACCAAAAGGCAGATCAACCAGTTTCCTCAAGGCTATGTAAACCCTGAATCTAGTGCACGACTGTGGCCAAATATTTGCAGAACCCAAATACCAAAAACCCAAGACACAAAAATTATTTGGAAATTTGTTTTCTACACACATGTTGTTAGAACAGCAACATTGATTTGAGCACTGACAATGAGTGACAAGATTTCTGGTTTGACCTGAAAGCCTAAATACCACTGAAATGAACAGGATGCAGATGAATAATGAGTGCGTACTAAAACTCACCTTATTTTTTTTGCAGGAAAATGAGCAAAATTATTGTAGTATTTGATTAGATACGCATTATGAACTCAGGTCTAAGAGCCATTGAAATCAAGAAAAGAAAGAGCAGGGCTTACCTGCAAAAATACCAAACTTATCAATAAAACCATAATCTTCTACATGGACCACGTAGGCTGTGAAAGGATATACAAATCCTCACACAACCTACACAATATTCATCACAGCTTTTCCTTTATCAACATCTTAATGCGACACAGCCTTTAATGATTTTTTACTTGCATGGGCTTGTTTCTGAATCTTCTAGCACTTGGGACAAAGCCTTGCAGAAATAAGTTCCTCAGTTAGCTGCATGCTGCAAAGGAAAGTCAGCCTTCATTTATTTGACCTCCAGTTTTCATCCCCAATTAGGCTCTTTGCTTATCCTTCTGTGAGGTTTGCAGCCCAGCACCATGACCTCTCCTCTAGACCATGGCCCGCTGTGTCACCCACGGGTCCCCAAAGCACATGAGGCAGAGAGTGGCAGAAAAGTCCTGGTTTGGGACAGAACTGAGAGTTCCAGGTGTGGTCCAGGAGAGCCCTGTGATCAGCTACACTTTGATACTGCTGCTGTTTCCTCTGTTTTTGGCTCCAGTGTGTCAGACACACTCCTGGCTGGGATGTGATGCAGCATTGCCTCCTGCACTGACACAGCGCATGTGGAGGTCTGGAAGCACTCACCATATTACTTGTCCAAAGTCAAACAGACTTTCTACTTGACCATAGACCATATTTTAAGCTCAGCAAGGCTCTCCATGAAGTTAATATAATTCAGCACTGGGCACTAGTGAAGGGTCAGGATAGACCATGTTGCCAGCCTCTCAGTTTTGTGGCAGGCAGAAGGCAAAATGAAGAAAGTGAAACCACTTACCTTTCATTGTGTCATTACCTTCTGTGGCCTGGAAGGAAAAATGGGAAGCCTGAACAAGATAATAAAGGTCAGAGAGTCATTTTCTGGAAAAAAACCAAAGTCAGCACAGAGCTTTTCTTACAGTACAAGGATTCTGTTTGCCCCTAGTGCTGGGTATCCAGATAAGGCTGTTCCCCACTTTGGAGTTAACTGACCTAGATTTTAAGAGCTCTTTGAAAGAGTAACAAAATGCCAACAACCCATGGGAGAGGTCTGGCTTTTCCAAGCATACAGCCTAAGCTGCTGGGCTGGTTTGATCTGGAGCAAACCCGACCTGAATCTCTTTGCTTATGAGGTGATGGCACACTGGCTATTTGTCCAGCTTCTCTGAGATGCTGGCAGAGGCCACGCTCCAGCTGGCTGCCAAAGCCAGAGGCTGGGAGGTGCCCAGGCATGGCAGAGTGGATGTTGGGCAGTGCAGCATGACCCAGGACCTTATACCTGGTGCACTCAGTGGGACTGGACCCCTGAGCTGGAAGGCTGTCAACAACCTTTGGATTTAGGAGAATATTTCTGGCACTCTCCAGGAGGAAATGCCATGTGTCCCACCTCCAATGCGGGGCTCCAGCCTTCCCTGTTTGGCTCAAGATCAAGGGCAAGCAACAAAAGGGAACAGAAGAAGGAAAACAGCTCTTAGCCTTTGAAGAGTGTGAGTGAGGTTTGTCTGAAAGGAAGGGCACTGACTCTACACCAGGACGATCCCCAGTGTGACAATTTCCGTTTGCTTTCCCTCTTGCTCTAAATCCCAGCTGAGGACAGGATTACCCGCCTGCAGTGAGGATACACATGCTAACATTGGGTTTAAAGGAGATTTGAAGCTGCTATTCTTCATGCTTCACATAATTTTAGGGAATAAAATGTATTTCCAAAGAATTTAACACATTAAGGACTGCATACATACACACACAATAATTATGTGCACCTATGCATTGCTACAGATACAATTAACTGTAAATATATGCCCTGTTTAGTCACACATTATATATAGAAGAAAGACATTCTCAGATAATGCCGGTTGAGACTAAGAACAAATGAATCAGAAGCAATGGATAAGAAACAGGACAAAATAAAAAGCTCAGAATTCACATTTATGAATATTATCTGGGATATATAAATGAGCTTTTGCTTCAGGCACGTTTGCATCCCTCTTGTGTTTGAGCCAGTGAGAACAGACACTCCAGTTCTCCCCTTCCCCACTGACTTTAATGAGAGCAATGTCCCCTGAACCACTCAGGAGAGCCCCTTCCCAGGTGCATTTGAGTGAGCCACACACATACAGAGCTAAATCCTTTGCAGCTGGAAGAACACACATCCTCACACAATTGCCCCTCCTGAATGAGTGTGGAGATGATGGTAAATGAGAAGGCTGTAAAAGCTCTGTCCTTGGTGTATATGTTTCTTGAGTGCAGGTACAGCATTTGTCAGATCCTTTGCCAGACCCCAAAGGAGACCACATAAAGCAAAGGTCTAATTGCTCCATTTACAATTAGTGGTAGCGTTCATCCACAAACACAGACCAAAACAAACCCTGCAAGTGTACTCGTTTCTTTAGGAGGAAGAGATGAAACAAAGAACAAGGAAGCAGCACTGGGAGCAGGATGATGCAAGAAACATTTCATCTTGCTTTCCAGCTCTCTGTGCTGCCCTGTTGTGGTGTTCGGGGTTGGAAAAGGGTTTGGATCTGAAAGGTCTGACTTAGTGAGTTTGCCCCTGCACTGGGGGCAGCCCTTGGCACCCCACGGAATGCTGGAGGGTTTCAGCCCAGGATGAGTGAGGTGCAGCAGGCTGTTCTGTGCCTCAGTTTCCCCAGCTGTAGGGGGGAGATGACAGTCTCCCAAGGAAACAGGAAATATGAGAGATGCAGCATTGTGCTACACTACTTTCTTTCCCAGGTTATTCACCTGCTGCTCTGTCCAAATACGGGCAGAGCTGAGCACAAAAAGGCAGGTACCCTAAACTCCCTCTTGCAATAAAGTGGTGCCCTGAACAATGTGCAGGTTTACAGTATCGTCCTTCAGAGCAGGCAGTGGCTTGGTGGCTGGTGACTGAGTCTCAGATTTTGATTCCCGCTTTTGTGTGAAAGCCTCTGTGTGCTGCCACAGTATAAATATTACTGGGAACAAAGGCTTCTGGAGCACCCAGCAAAGAGAGCCCAGGAATTAAACACAATCTTTACTGTAAGGCTCCTCTATCTCCTTTTGTGCTGCAGCTCTCCCTCCTCGTGTGCCTGTCATAAGCTGCAGACCCACAGGGGACAAAACCTCTGGCAGAGCTGACTTCTTAGCATGGAGAGTTTTCTCCTCTGTCCTGAGGTCCCCCGGACCAGACCACACCAGTTTTGAAGCATTTTCACCCCTGCTAGACAGCAGAGGGCCAAATTTTAGCTTTTTGACTCATGGCATGAAGCTTGCCATGGTGGTGTGCAGCAGAGGAGGAGGAAGAGCTCACTCCTTCCCTCCTGTGTGCTGGAGCTCTCCCCTTCATCCCCTCCAGGAGAGGATGTGGGATGCAGGGTGTGGGATGCAGGATGCTAGACAGGGATACAGAAGAAGGGAGGGGTGCATAGGGTGGGGGTCCAGGTGTGGGATGCAGGATGTTAGACAGGGATACAGAAGGGAGGGGTGCACAGGGTGGGGGTCCAGGAAGGGGCTGCAGGAGGGAGTGCAGGCAGGGGCAGCGAAGGCAGGGCCTCCTGCCTGCAGTGCCGTATTGCTCGTGGCCAGCAGAGGAGGATCTTGTCCTTCCGACGAGGTGCAGCACTGTGCCCAAGGAGGAGCAGGATTTGAACAAAAGGAAGGGGGGCAGCGGGAGAAGAAATTAGACCGTGGGGCTGGTTTCACCAAACGGTCTACTTGCTGCAGCTCGACACCGATACTTTGTGTGCTCTCTCAAGAGGAAATAAAATCACTGGATTCTGTTCATAGCGGTTCTGCAGTGATGAGGGACAGAGCTGGAATTTGCAGAGAGCAATTTTAAATTTTATTACTTTAGGCTCATAAAAAAGAAAAAAAATGTAAAAAGAAAAAATAAAGCTAGAAGGGACATTTTACATGGGTAACAGTGCCCTGCTGACTATGGAGCTAACTACATTTATAGGACTCCTAGAAAAAAATTGTGGAATTTAAAATATCCTAATTTCATTTGCCCTTTGTTGTCATTTGTCACTGTAAGGATTTGCTCTTCACTAAAACTTCATTCCTCCAAAGAACCTTCAAAATTTTGCTAAATAGATTTTGTACTAATATTAAACATTGCAGATACAGGATACACTCAATTTTTCCATTTCAACTCCTTAAGAAAGAGAGACTAATGAAATGTAATAGATTTCAAACAGGAATGACAGAACCATGAGCTGTCTTTATCTCAGGATGGAATCCTATGGCTCTTTCTCAGCAAAAAATCTCCAGTTAATCTCTAGCAATTTTTTCTGAATAAACCCAGGAAGATTTGACCCCAAATTCAAGGGAAATTATTTGCAGCTGCCAAGAGCATTCTGCAATTGAACTATTTATTGTGTCTTGGGTACATTGCTACCTCTTATTACAATAAAAACGAGTCTCTAAAGCACAAAAACACGCGGAGAAGGAGAGTGAAAAGGTGACAACCCTGAGTTATGCTGTGAATTTACATGTGTGCAAAATAGACTTCCAAAGAAAACAGTGTAATCACTCAAACTTGCATGACAAAGTAGCAAGAGAGACGAAAATTAGCTCTATACATACACACACACTGCAACAAAGCACTACAGGAACTCCGGTATTAAACTGCATTGGTAGGAATTGGCTTGTTCCCTCAATTGTATTAAGTCCTGCAAATTCTCCTGCAACTTGTCACAAAGTGGCCTCTGTGGCAGAAAAACAAAGATTATGCTTTCATTTGTTCATCTGTGCAGTCACAGCTTTGCAGCCAAGAAGGAGGTGGGATGGGGTTGAACTGGAGAATGAAGATGGATATTTGATCAACTTCCATCCACAAGTGACACAAGCCATGAAGGAGCCACGAGGGCAGACACAGCTACTGCCTTCTCGTAGTGAACCCCTTGATCCTGCTGACAGCTCTCAGTAGGAACCTTTGTCTGGGCTGCTTGCCAAAGGAGGAGGGAATCGACAGTTCTGATGCTCTTACAATCGGCCAGATTTTTGCCTGCAACCATCTTGGGTAGCGACAGTCTTTGAACTTCAAGGGAAAGTGGCTTTTCCAGCAATGACATTGTATTTCTCAGCCAAGGCCATGGTTGCAGTATAATGAAAGCAGGGCATATTATCATCTGGAGCACACATGCAACACATGTTGTGTTTTTAGCCTGGGAAACCATTCTCTGAAAGGATTCCACCAAAACCTCTGAGTTCTTCACTTCTCTGCTAACAAGATGTCTCCTGCTTCCACACTGAACTGCAATTTGTGCATCAGAGTAAATGGTGTGTTCCTTATCAACCAATCCCAGAGTACCCAGAGAAGTTCACACTTAAAGCCTTTATTTTGCTGTTCATTTAGTGGTGAATCTTTCCCATGATAGCTCCTGGTACAAAACCCACAGGGATCCAAAAAGAAAACAAGATCCTTCAGAGGCGCTGCTGAAACCAGCTTGGACCTCTGCTCAGGAGTTCCCTGCTCCTGTTTTCCAAGAGATCAAAATTTCCAAATTAATCTGTGCTCTCTAAGAGGTGGCCTTCCACCTCTGCAGGTGGTAGCAGCTGGATGTTTTCAAAGCTCACTGGTCGTTGAACTGCACTCGTGCTCCCAGGTGAAAAATGGGGTCAGCCTTGGATGTCACAGCACAGGGAAGGTACAAAATGTGTTTCAGGGGGCTGCAGGAGCCAGCTAGTCCCACTAACACGAGTGCCCGTGCTATCAAACACTCCTGCAGCCAGTACTGGGAATGCAGGTTATCCTGCTAGACTTGAAGCTTATGCAAAGTCATTAAGTCCCTTTAGTTACACGGGATATCAACCTGCACGCTGCAGGGCATAAGCTGATTGCCTTCGGGGGTCAGCGAGCAACGCTTCCCTCTCTGAGAGCACAGTGCAAAATTAGCTGGGGGCGCTCCCAGGGCTTTGTTGCTTTCCTGCTGCATCAGGCAAATTTAGGCGAGCACTGCAGAAGGGTTTTACACCTGATGGGCCACAAATCCAGGCGGGCTTGGCAGCATTCACTTCTCTTTACAGTGATCCGTGTGCAGCACAGCGGAGCGTGAAGCCCTCGTGTGCGTGGGGGTGAGGGAGGCAGAAAGTGGGAGCTCACAACAGGAATGGATCCGTTGGGGACTAGAAAAAAGATGTCAGGCAGAGTTGACTTTGGAACACCCTAAAATGTTGGTCTGCAAGCACCTGAGGCAAGGAAAGACCTGCACTGCTGGCAACAGTATCCTGCTTGCTGTGGGACAAGAGGGAGATAGGCCCTTACGATAAGGGTTTATTTTTTGCAATTGTTTGATCTTAATGTGATACTTTTATCCTTCCCTTTCCACTACTAAGTGCACTTTCCACTACTTGGTTATTGGATTGGGCAGGGCTCGTGCTTTCAAAACACTTTCCATTACAACTAAGCAGACGTCAATTTTTTGGAGTTCCAAAATATTCAGTGAAGAGCCACCTCTGCTGCTCTGACCCTTTCAAGCCTGCTGCCAGGGACGTTGAGTTTGCAGGTATATCTGATACAAGGAAAAGGCCTGGTCTCAACACCTGTAGATTTAAAAATAACTTTTTTTCCCTGTGAACATGTGCTGAATCACTTTAGAGCACTGTTTAGTGGGAGCTGCAGCCTGGTGTACAGGAAGGGCTGTCACCGGAGTGTTGTGGGATCCAACTTCCTATTGTCCTGTTCCAGATTTCTCTAGCATGACTCAGCACAACATTTAAGCATATCATCTAAATCTGAGTGCATTCCAGAGTAGTTGCTTCAATACAAGTCTGGATAACCGAGGATACACAGATCAGCTACAGCAGTTCTTTGGCTTTCTCTTTGACTGATTAAGGAATACTTAATACAGTACCTTGATGGCAGGCACATTTCTACTACAGTATCTTGCTGAGCAGAAGTGAAATGAAAAGCAGAGGTAAAAAAACCCAAACCAAGAAGACCTGACATGTCTGAAGATGATCTTTGGTGCAGTTGCATCACATAAGCTAAAGTAAAGAACCAAATTCAGTGCTCAGCATGCAGCTTTGTGCCTTTTATGGAAATAGTTTGCATTCATGCAGATGGAATCAGTTTCTTTTCAGGTAGTATGAAGGAGCCGAATGAAAATTTTTGTCTTAGGGTTCTGCTCCAAACCTGCCAGATCCATGAATGTTCAAGTATTTTCTTGTCCTATTGTGACTGACTCAGCATGAACTACTGCTTAAACTCATGTTTGACTTCTGCTATATTTCACCAATAATATTTGTTAATCATCTTGTTACTTATAAAAAGTTCTAAAACCAGATTCAAATAAAAATGATAAAGATAGTTACAGAAGAGGATGAAAATAGGAATTTAAGGGTGTTTTTTGTGGTTTCAGCAAAGTGCAGCATCTATTATCTTTTCATTCAAACTATTTCAGTGCAACTTTTTCTTCAGGAAAAATCATTAAGATAAAAATATCCTCTCATAACTTGTTTGTTATGCAATGGTCACATCATGGCAACTCACTCCCTCTTTTTTTTTTTTTTTTCTGGGATCCATGCCAAGTGCTAAGCCAGAAAACCTTGTTATATTAATTATGAAGAAAAAGCATGTTTTATTAAAAACTAGCCTGCTGAATATTCTGTCATGCTGCTTTTCAGTGACAGCAGAATTGCTTTTGCATTTTAGCAATGTTAATGAATTTTCAGGGGTGGGGGGAGATATACTCTACGTTTTCCACAGCAATTTTTAAAGCAAAGTCAGATTAGGACTGTCGAAGCATTGAATCAATCTAACACTTAGGACTAGTTAGAAAAAATCTGGGCAAGACTTCAGGGTGTCTAAGACTGACCCCACATCTTCCTATCTGAGCATGAATTAACACTGCCAAATTCATGATGTGCTTATTTGTTTTAGATGGTGTTCCCACAAAGTCTGTAAAACTGGCATTTAAGTATCCTAGAGTTCCCTCAGTAAGATGCTACATGTACTACTGGACCAAGTATGCCATGGGTCCTGGTGATACACTAATTAATAATTACTCTATTGAGATGTGAAAATCACTGATCTCAAATTCCAGATTTCTTAAAAAATCTATGCCACATTAAACCCCCTCACTATATATTTTTCCCAAAGAATTCAATTTAAACACATCAACATCTGAATTTTTGCAATGCATTTCAGTAAATATGAACCTGCACAGACAGGAAAAGTCACTAAGAAAGCAGATATTTAAAAGAACCTCAGATTCCTTCATGAGAAAATCTACTTGACTGCTTGGAAGAACAAAAGAAATTTTCTTAAAACTGACTTTTAACTTTCCTTTGATTGCAAGTCATTCTTCCAGCCTTCTTTAAAGAGGAGAGTAATAGATGTAGGAAAGTATATCAAGCTCTGCCAGAGCAGAGCTCTGGTCACCCCTAGCTGTGTTGAATATTTTGCCATTAACCTTCCTCCCACGTTAGCAACAACGATAATTCAGTCATTCAAAACATATGGCTGGGGGAATTTTTACCTTTTACAGAAGAGTTTGCAAAACTGCCAAGGCAGGGCCTACCTGACCTGTTTAATCTGATATCTAGTCCATTCAGAATGAAGACCTGAAGTAAGGAAGAAAGTTTTTATGGTGAGGGTGGTGAGTCACTGGCACAGATTGCCCAGGGAGATGGTGGATGCCCCATCCATGGAAATACTCAGGGCCAGGCTGGATGGAGCTCTGAGCAACCTGGTTTAGTGGAAGATGTCCCTGTCCATGGCAAGAGGGTTGGAACAAGATGATCTTTAAGGTGCCTTACAACCCAAAACATTCTATGATTTTAAGATGAGTTGCCCATGCTGCAGCCCAGTGTTTTGGGGCATTTCTTAGTGCCCAGGGCTAGGAGAGGAACCACACTCCCCATCACAGACCACTGGGAGTGGTGTGGCCACTCAGTGTACCCAGAAGAGCCATTGCTTGGCACTGTAGATGTCTGCTTCAAAAAAAAAACAGTGGGGCTTCCCTCTTACGTTGCATTAACTTGGTCAACCCAGTGGCCTCGAATGCAGGCACAGCAGAGCTGGCACACGGAAAAAAAAGGAGAATAAAAACATACTCACTCCCAAACTTGTGGCCCCTAGGAAAATAACCATTGGAAGAACCTGAAGCATCAAAGCACCATTAACCATCCTTGTTTTTTTTCTTGAAATTAGCTTTTTCTCCTTGCCTGTGTTTTCTCAGACAAGCCACAGTCTTTTGAGGCCAAGCTAATCCAGTGCAAATAATTAACCATGCTTCAAATATTGTTTAATGTTCAACAGATTGCCCTGATCAAGTAAATGCATCCTGTCCAGATAATCACTGCATTGACCAGTGGCAAATATTTCAAATCAGTAAGTAACAAGGATGGGAGCAGTATAAACTAACAATAAAAACAAGCTTTACCTTGTTATCTTTCAACTATTATTTTAAATTGGAAAAAAGTATGAATCATATTTACTTCTCTCCCACCTGAAAAACAGTGAGATATTGTTACATAATATATGATTTTTAAAAGTATCAAAGTGTGCTATTTGATTATTTTCTAAATTTCAGACATGAATCAGAGTTCATGTTCTCAAGCTTTTGTCCACTAATGTGAGAACCAGGATTTATTATTTTTTTAAATAAAAAATCTGAATACTTGAGTGATCTTTATTCTCCTGAGGCTGAAGCATTTGTAACAACAGTAGCAACTCAAGAAATCAGAGTATTACTGCAAGAATAAACAACCCTCTGTTGCAGAAATGCTGACAAACTTTTGCTGATCAGATATTTGCATTGCTGCAGGTTACAGAAACAAATGAAGTGACCATTCTTTCTCCAAGACACTTTAGAACCTGAAAAGGAAGAAAGTGATATAAATAAGGTCACATGTTGAAATATGAGGAAGAAAATGGTGGAATCCCAAGGGCTTCAAAATTTCCCATCCTGAATGTGATTTTGTGGCGACAAAAACAGTTGTGACCGCTTGATTACAGTGACAGGTGCTGAAATTTGGATGCTAGAGAACCTTGTTTCTGATGATTCCTTACTCTGGAGTATGAACATTCCTAAAGGAGATTTCATACACCAAAAAATACACAAAGAATTTTGGTATCCTGACTATGCCACATGTGCATATTTTAAGCAGGTGCCTACAAGCAAATGTTTGAGTTCATGGCCAGCCACAAATACAAGTTTATGAAATTCCAGATTCTTTAACTAGTTAGAACGACAGCAAGATAAAAGGAGTTAGATAACACATGCCTTTATGTAATGTGTCCTTGAGTAAGCTGATTTGCACTGAATTTTAATAGAGCCCTGATTCATCAAATCTCAAACAGAATTAAGGTATGGACTGGATCCTAATAACATCATGCTTTATATCCATGAAAGATAAATTAAAGGATGCAAAACTGCTATTGACAAACATTGATTATATGTACTTTGATGGACTTTGAAGTTGTGCCAGATGCGTCTTATCAGGCTCCAAAGTTTTCTTTTAAATCTCATTGCATAAGGCTTTTACTTTTTAATTATTTTTTTCCTCAGCCTCTTTGATCAAGAAAAAATGTAGATCATATTTGTGTGATGCTATTTCCTATGCATTTTATTTAGATATGCCCTTGTGTACAGCAAAAAAATGTTACATGGCACCTAGTGATCTTACCCTGTTATCCTGGGTGCTATTTAATACTTAATTGACCTTCTCAAGCTGCTGAGTGAAATCCTGCCATGTGCAGAGAGCTAGCACAATGCTCATGGTCCTTTTACACCACGTAAATCTACACAAGAAGATGCAAGACACAAGGTTGCTGGTCTCTCTTTGTTGCCAGGAGGATTTTGACCAGTGAGAATGTCCAGTGGATCAATTTTTATTCTGCCGCTGACAGTGGCAAAATGGTCCTCATGTCAGACCTGATGGGAAGGCAAACCTCCCTGCAACTTCTTCTGGTTTTAGGAGATGGACTGAAGTTTATACAAGAAGTTTAAACAAGTGAAAAGCCTTCTTTCACTTTCCTATATACGGAAATATTTTGACAGCAGGGAGCTTCAATAAACTGAAAAGAGGTCTTGGAACCATTCTGATATTTCAGTTATGAGTCCACATGCACATCTTGCTTTCCTTGTCCACTAGGATATGGCCACCCCCTTCTGGGCATTGGAATGCATAGAGTATATTGTGCATGGTAAAATGCTTCAAGGGTGGTGCAGGACTTAGGTACAGGTGTTCTTTTTTTTTTGGGTATTGGCTATTCCCTACATCTCCAAGCCCATCCTAGTGATCATGGCTTGCACAACAGACATGAAGCATTTCTCTGTGACAATTTAGGTGTCTTCCAACAATAAACATGGAGGAAAAAATAAAAGATAAAACCCCTCAAACTCTTTTAATTTGAGAATTAATAGATGAAAACAAAAGTTTGAAGTACTGACCAAGCTGGATCAGGGCTGTGGTGAGCTGGGGGTTTTCTGCATCACTGTTGATACTGCCTTGAACAAATAATTTCTCTAAATACTCCTTCATTCCCATCACAAGAGTGTGGCTAGTAACTTCTCTACTTTCACTATGTCCTGCCTGTTTAGATAATAAACTCTTCTGGCTCACTATTTTTTCCTGTATTAATCAGCAGCTCCAGACAAATGACATGCCCTGTCCTAGCTGTGATGTCTACTATAAAGCAAGGAAAAAATAATCAACATAAAAGACTGTAGTCTCAAATGATTTATGTGGAATTACTACTGAGTATTATACTCTATAATGCTTGAGCAGCTTTGGTTGCCAGAATAAGCAGCAGAAACATTACTTTGTCCTTTTTTTTCCCCTAAAATGGGAATTTCCACTGAAAAAATATTACTCTTGGATATTTTTCTGCCACTGTACAGATAATTTGAATTCTGATCCTGGAAAGCATTTCAAACCCTTCCTGGCTGATAACTCTTCTCCATCCTCCAAAACAAATGAATATTCTGTGCTGGATCTACCTCTGTGTGTCTGGTGTATGTGGATTATTATGCTGTTAGACACACTAACTGCAGATCTAATTATTAACACCAGAATAAACAAATCACCACAGCTTTGAGGGAAGAGAGAAAATTCCAAAGATAAAAGCAAGATAAAAACCTCTACTATGTGAATCTAACAAAAGCAGAAGTTCTAGATGTACTTGCTGGCATCAGCCCACAGGAGCACAAGCCAGGCCCTTCAAGGGTAAGAACATCTTCAATCAGAGTCAACAACCATGGAATATGTGTGGATGCTTTGACTTTGGTCTTTTACACTGCTACCATTTTGTGGCTTCCTTTAATTAACCTGATAACTCAAAAGCCCTACGCATGTTTGTGCTTCCTCTTTAGGGTTCCCTCCACTTCCAGTAAATACAAGCCCTTTTCAAACTGCAAATGAAAATGAGAAAGCAGAAGCCCTATTATTCCTCTTTACACAGAAGGACTGGAGTTGAGATAGAGTATAGGGAATTGACTTTTAATATAAAATCTGGAAAGTGGAGGAGGGGTGTTCTCTATGAGAAATTCATCGTGGTGTGGAAAGCCAGCATGAGGTCTAGGCATTCCTTAAATCAACATTTAAAGTGTTGTGGTTGCATTTTGCTTCATAATTCTCTAGCAGCACATTCCCAGTGATGGTTTCAATTCTTGGGCTCAGATCAAAAGCACAGTTAAAAATTTCAAGACAATCAAACAAACGAAAAACAGAAAGAGTGCAGGCAGCAGAAAGTTCTGTTGGTTGTGCAAGAGAGCTCTTCCCTCGTCCATCCTGCTTTAACCCAGAAGTAACTCATCAAAGGCTTTGTGCTAGCCCAAAGCTGGTGCAAAAAGCTGAGCTGGTTGGAGAGAGAGGCAATCCCACCCCAGGGATGCACACCAGGACCAGCAGCCTCTCTCTGACACTGATTTGGTACCAAACTCTTCCTCTGAAGGTGCATAAACACCACCTTTAAGAACAACTGCCACGGTGGAGGTTTGTCCATGGGTTCAAAGATTGACAGACACCTGGCTAAAAGATTTTCTGTCCTCCTCTGGCCTCTTGGGTGTTCTTTTAAATCTTTCCTAGAACAGCTCCAGATATTCTTGTTAGCTGTGCTGCTCTCTGTGTCTTGGAGCTGCCTGCTAAAAGCATTAAAATTGTAAAGTGGTGGATGAAGGAAGACAGTTTTGCTTTCAAGCTGAAAAACATGCATCAAAGCCCCTGTAGTAAATTTACAGAGTATTAAAAACAAACAAAAATCTGACCGTAGGGTAACATCATTTTAGGAAAGATGCGTGGCCTACCTCAAAGTCTGCATTTAATGTGCACAGCACTCACTTAACCTTCCTAAGCTATAAATCCCAAGGGCCAAATTCTGTCCAACCATCCTAAAACAGAGATATTTTTAGACTGCAAAGGTAGAACTAATACAGTCTCTCTGCTCCAGTTACCAAACACCTCCTCCACAGGCCCCATTGGTCATTCTCCACACAAAGTGGAGAGCAGAAACCTTAATCTGAGGGAACTTGTACAAGCAAAGATGTAATAAAATATGAGCCCCCATGCGATTTTGCATGCATTAGAATCAATCACAAATTAGAAAACACCCGAGTTAAAAAAAAAAAAACCACAACATGCCTCCAAAATACATAGTTAAATAATAATTACTGAAATTTTAAAAATTATTTTTCTTCCCATTTGCTATAGTGTTGTTACTTTAAAGAGGAGTCACACGTTTTTCATCGAGTCATCATTTGTTTTCAGGGAAGGAATCCAGCAGGTAATCATACAGTAGTGCACATACTAAATATCTGTGAATTCTTTGGCAGAATAATTTAATATGCTGGTCAATTAATTGTCTGAATGATTGAAATAACAGAGACAAGTAACTTCAGGTGCAAAGATGCACAAGTGTCATGAGCACAGCTATGCAGTTCTGACAGAGCCAAAGAATTTTCAGTAGGAACTATACAAATATTTCATTCTCCTAGAATGTTTAGATTTCCTTGTGCAGCACACTAAATAAGTATATAAAGCAGAGTTTAAATTTTCATATACTGTCTAATGGTCATTAGTACATATGAGCAGAATTATTCATCTGAATGGCCAGCTGAAAAGATGTACATGGTGGTAGACTCTGCCTTAGCTTCTTGTTCTCCTTGTGGAGGTGGTGACATGAGTAGCCTTATGTAATGTTTATCTTGGATTCGTGTTCAACTTGGCTAGCCTGGTGTGATAAGCAGGGCCAATTTTGTTGAGCATAAAAATGCTGATTAATTTCAAGCTTAGCTTCCCCAGGTTACAATCCCTCTTTCTGTTCCCTCATCTCAGATCTATATTTTGACCTGGATTTTCTTTCTGAAAAGCTGTTTTTTCTGTAGACACTGAGCCAGTATTCAAGCTCATTTTTAATATAGTAGGAGCCAAACAAGGGTTTTTTTTTTTTAATTTAAGATTCTGAAACTTGTAACAGAAACAGCACAGCATGGTTTGCACTTTTCTGCATGTAGCAGTGGCAACTACAAATAAAATTCATCATGGTTTTTATCAGACTTTCTCAGATGAGAAAGTTGTCTCTTGAGCAGCAATGCTAAATGTGAGCACCAGAGCAATAACTGCAGGGGCAGTAGTTTGTAAGTTAGTCACTGGAATTGTGAGCAGATCCTAAGGGATTTTGTGTCCCGTTTCCACTTAATTCATCCTTACCTTACTCTGAAAGCTTCAACCACTGTTCTTCCCCCTAGTTTACTGCATTCAGCACAGTTTGCCTGCTTCCCTCTGGTCCTCTTTAACCAGCCTTTTTTTAACCAAGCAGCTACCAAATCTCTTTTTTTTACCTTTTCCAATCTCCAATTTCTGTTCTCATTGCAATCAAACCTTGCAGCCTTTAAAGACACACTGATGGAAGGTACCAAGAGCCAGACCTGGTGAAAGTGATGGGAGAAAGACATTTGCAGCCCAGTGGGTCTCTGTGCTCACATCACCAGCACAACCTTCAAAGGGTCAGACTGGGAATGGACAGACCCAGCAGCATGAAAAATCAGAGTCTGGGGGATTTCATAAAGGGAAATGCAGACAGTGACCAGTGAGGCTTCTCTTGTTAACAGCCAACAACTGTATCAGCTCACTGGAAAGTCACCATGGTTTTCTCGCTCCAGAATCCTAAATCAAAGTTGAGCATTTTTAAGGTTGAGAACTTTTTATATGAGCCTAATGACAATGTTTCATGATAGCAGTTGTCAAGTTCCTCCTTTCCTAACCCTTGGCAATAACTGGTTGACAATCTTCTTGTAATGCATCATAGTCTTCTAGAAAGAAGAAAAGAGGCAAGAGTCACAATGTTCCTATGAAATGCTTCACAAGAAGGATATCAGTGAATTATTTTGGCTGTTGTTAAAAAGAACTTTTTGAGAAAAAGTTGATATTTTGTGTGTAAAGCAGCACTTCTCATACAGAGGGTTTAGACAGCCCCTAAGCTTTCACTGCAAATTTTGAATGTGTAGGTGCTGGTACAGGTGGCAGCATGTATCAGCGTTTACATTAAAAGTAATTAAAGTGATGTTATATTCATTCCTAAGCCAGGCATTGAAAAACTGAATAATTTATTGTTAAAACTAATGCAAATGTGCTCCAAAGTGGAACTGATTCCTGAACAGCCTGACCTAAGCTCTTTAGTGACACGTTGAAGACAGCAAAGCAATATGGTTACATTATTTTTAAGTCTGTGGTATGATATAACAGTATATGATTTTTAAAATCTGTACTTATTTCCCCTTTTCCCTTTACGGTGGTGCCTCCCTAGCACAAAGGGAGACATCCTCACTTGTGCACCTAACTGAGTGGGACTCCAAAAACTGAAGCGAACAACCTCCTTGAGGGAAGGATCTTTCACACCATGTACAGGGTACTTTGGAGAAGAAGGCTTCAGGCAGGAGAAGAAGCTGGAAAACCCATTTTCCCTGGCCCCTGTAGCCTGTCCTGAACAGATGTTCCCATGGGGGAGCTGCCCAGGCCCTGACATTGCATTCAGCAAGGGGGTCTGACAGACAGATGCTGCACAGAAATCCCCTTTGCTCTGGACATTCCTGGGTCCATCCTTCCAGCAACCTGCCCCATATACTGGGTGCTCAAGTAAATTCCAGAGGACGGAAAAAGCAAGTCTGAAGTTATCCCTTCCTTCTCTGCCCTTCCCTCCCAAAGAAGGTGTACCCCCTCCATGGCCCATATTTCCAAACTTTTTGCTTCTTTGAGTGATTTTCGTACTCTGAAACAGCATCATTGAATTTTGCTTAGTTAAGGCAAGACGGCTCATGTCAGAAAATGTTCGCCAGATTGGGTCTCATTTTGTAACATTTCCCCTCAAAGGATGATTCAATGATGCATCTTAGAATCAGATTCCAGAGAGGGAACTAAAAGAAACATCAATAAAAAAAGAAACTGTGAGGAAACTAAATATAGAACAGGCCAATATGAATTAAACAGCATCCTAGAAATCTTCACACAATAATTGATTTGCTCATTTGTACTTCTTTCTATTCTTTAATCTTTCAGCAGGGCTTCAATCCTCCCCCCATTGCTTTTTTAATATTCTCTGTTCATCTGTTGTCTACAATATTGTTTCTGATCTCTCTCATCCCATCAATCATCTATAAAAAGAGACTAGTCCACACACTCTGGTCTCCAATCCTAATGACTGTAAAGAACTAATCACCTAAACTGAGTGATGTTCATTGTTGTAAGTGTCTCTTTGATTTATTAAACATCTCTGTATAAATTCCTGCATGTTTTGCAAGTTGTTTCCTAGAACCTGTATGAAGGCACTTTGAAATCCTAAAACTGTCTGCTTATGGGGTTTTGTGTTCACCTAATAAATGGATTCTAGTCATGAAAAATGAACTTTTATTTAACTGAAAGGAACACTCAATTCCAAATTCAGGTCAGAGCCTCAGTTTGAGCTTCCCCTGAATATACAGCAAACTTACAAAGGCCGCTCCTATACACTTTATATTAATTTAAAGATACTGTGTGCATTGCTTTGGGATGTCTGCCTGCTGATGGAGAGCCATGGCCACTATGGAAATACTCCTAATGATGGCATTTTCCATAGCTGTCACTTTCACATGCTGTTGCAAGCTCTTCAGTTGATCAAGTGGACTTCCAAACTGATTAATTAAAGCTTAAGAACTAAATATGTTCACAAACTGTCCTTTTCAAAGCAATGTTTTCAGCACCGTGCCATCGGTGCACGGCCACCCACACATCGATGATGAGGCCACTCAATGCCCACCAAGGGATCTGGGTGTCACCAAGGTTGGGGATTCTCAAAAGGGTGCAAGATCCAGGTTTTGAGAGCTGCCTCCCCATCTAACCTGGCCTCACTTGAAAGGAAAAGAGATACTAAGGACAGAGCAGAATTCAGCATGAGCAAGGTAAGTCTGAAGAGAGTGTGAGGCTTTTGAAAGAATCCAACATGATGTTCTCATGAGCTAATTGCCAAAAATGGGAACTAGACGTTAAATGGACACAGCTGTTGCTGTTGTAGAATCACACTCAGCGGACAACACTCAAAACAGAGGACCAGTTTCACCAAAAAACCCTCTCTGTGCTTTTCATGCTTTTTTCACCAGCATCTTAGGGTGCAGGACTAGAAAGAAAAAGTATAAAGTGTTTGAATGAGGCCATTCTGGAAAGGATTCTTTGCCAATGAGAAATCCACTGCCCTTCCTCATGCTGGATTTGCACAGAATATTGAGTCCCTGCTAAAAATAAATGCAGACTCCATATTGTTCACTCCAGTCTTTACAGC
The DNA here is from genome assembly GCA_013399835.1 of Leptocoma aspasia. Taxonomy (NCBI): domain Eukaryota; kingdom Metazoa; phylum Chordata; class Aves; order Passeriformes; family Nectariniidae; genus Leptocoma; species Leptocoma aspasia. The sequence continues at coordinate 82,861 of VXAX01005743.1, forward strand.
AGTCCCTGGCTAATGAACCAGCCACTGTTACAGGAGGGTGAGTTTCATGCATTGATTGCCTTAGTGCCTCATACTAAGTAAAAAGGATGTTAATAATCTTATTATTACAGAAATATCATGGGAACTCATAAATATAGATTCAACAGTTAACATCACAATCTGTGAAAAGCCTTTTTTCAGCACAGTATGGGCAGAGTTACGCTGTCAGAAAAAAGAAGTGGGAAAAAGTATGTATAAATTATTCTATAGATTTGCCCACTTTTTATGTTTACAAAACGTGCTCTAATGCCTTGAAGATTTTATGTTCTGTAACCATGAGCAAAACAGGTTTTTTTCCTACAACCCTCTGGTAAGGGTGCATTGAGCCAAGCTGGTAAATCTTGGTTTGGTATATGCAGCTCATAGGGGTTTCCCTTTCACTGTCAGGTTAGCAGACCGAGTGTTACTCTCAGAATGAGATTTTGTTTCCTTGCATTTTGTTTAGCATTCCAAATTTGCTTTCTGCCTATATCTCAGGATCTCAAGCAAATATCAGTGTTTTTTGATTGCAGTTGTCACCTAGAGTAGCCACAGAAAGTGATTAGCTTCCCCACTTCCCCTGTGCCCAGGCTCAGAAAGAGCTGCAACATAAAAACACAGCAGAAGAGGGGTCTTTTCTCTATATTTCTTTTAAAAGGAAATGTGACAATCATATCTGGGGGGAAAAAATATTTTCTTTCCCCAAATAACTGAAAAACAAATAGAGATAAAGGAGATTTAGATTTCTGTTCAAGCAAATATTTGAGGACCTGATTAGTGAAGTTTATAATGTTCCCATTATCTGTACCCTTATATATATATATATACATACACCTATATTTATATGCTGCTGTAAAAAGATATTTCTATTAATATTAGGTGAGAGCACTCCATTACCCTGTTACAAGACCATAAATAAATAATAGCCATCTGCAACACTGGTGTCAGCATCTTTATCACAGGTGCTGATTTGGGCTAGATGATTTCCAAACTCTCAGGAAGGAGAGACTCATTTCTATTCTGAGAAGCTCCCATGCAGGGGACCATCATACAAATGGACAAAGATTAGGGACAACCCAAAATCTCTACCTGTGTGAACTCCCTGCACCACAGAGAGGCTTGCAGGGGGAAATGTTTTTAAAGAGCTTCAGAAGTAAAGCACAGGCAGGGAAGGGGCTTTGCATTGTGAGGAAAAGATCACCAACAGGAGAGCTGAAAGCTCACACAGAATTTAGCCCCCAAGCAAGTTTAACCAAAATGTTTACTTAGAGTCATATCACACCACTCTGCAGTTGGATCACTTAAACTAATATCATAGCCTTAAAATATTTACTGATGATGGATTCTGTCTACAAATTTAGTAGCAATCGTTTCACTGAGAAATGATCTGTGATTTTTCTCTGTACAACAATACTGGCAATTTCAAATCTATTATCTCTTAATTTTTTTTTTCTCTCTTGTCAAACAAATGCTTTCCAAATCTCTGTGGGATAAATACAGTGATGATTTAATGTGTTTTACAATCCACTGAGATTTAAATATGTCAGCTCACCTAGGAATGGATATTATATATTTTACATCCTGGTTTGGGAGAAAATCCTACGTTTTGAAGAAAAGAAACAAAGACCTTCTTTTTTCTGATTTGTGTGTGTTGTTTGAGTTTTATTTTCTTTTCTTGTGTTTTTCCCTGAAAGATGGTTGCTTCTTGAGAGACACCAAGCAGTAAAGAAGACTGAAAGCAGTTAGTCTTGGTGGAGGTGAACTGTACGGTTAGAGGGCAGGAAAGGAGGTCAGAGGTATATATGATCAATAACATATTGCACAGGAATTGCCACAGTGGACACCTCATGTCTACTTTGTGTGAGCACTTATAAATACCTGTCTGTATCACCAATGCCTGGCTCAGCTGAAAAAGGTTCTGTATCTTTGACGTGAGGCAAGAAGATCTCCATCCCCGCAGTTCTACTGAGATTACTCAGCTGTGAACAGATAACTCGATACAAAGAAGAGGAAGAAAAAGCAAGGAAAAAAGTAGAAGCAGACAATTTCATAGAGCCCAAACCAGACAAGACTCTCTCTGATGACCAAGGGAAAAGCTTTGATAAACGGTAGGGCAGCTCCTCAAATCCAGGTCTCTGAAAGTGGGGGTGGAACACTGCAGGAAATAATATGAGAGTCCCTGCTGTGGGAGTCAAGGGAGACAGGAAAAATAGTTCAGGTAATAAAAAAAATGTTAATATTACAAGAGTGGAATGCATCTGAGTATAATTCCAGACTTTTAAGTTCAGTTTTCAAATCTTGGAGAAAGAAAGAGGCAGCCTGCTGCCATCTCACTAGTTTGTCACATTGGGTTTAAGGTGTAGAATAAATCAAAACTTTTTTTTTTTTTTTGGAACATGGTACAAAGAAATGCATTAATAATACATGAAAAAATGTTCATCATGTTGGTGTGCATCAGTGGAAACACTATTTTAAAGAAAGTATGAGCAACACATGAAAAGATTTGACCTAGGTTTCACTTCTGATGTGCCAGGGTGGGGGCAAGGTGAGCATTTCTCTTACCTACTGATGTGTTACATCTGTGACTTCCTACTTGGGTAGAGAAGTTGGGTTCCCAAAGCAGGGATGATTTTTTTTTTTCCCTACAAGCAAGCAAGGAAGTTTGAATCCTCTGAGCCATCCCCTCTAAGTGCGTTCAAGAGGAACAGAGAGAGAAATAAAACAAAACCTCCCAGTTAGCTGGTAGCTGCCATGCCTTTTCTTCCTCTGCATGCTGAATGTTTAAATGTCTAAAGACTCTGATGTTTGCTGAGAACAGCAGTGGCATTTGTGCTCAGCTAGGCACTAGTGCAGACATGGGACACATGCACATGCCTACATCCTGTACCTTTCTAAACACTTGTGATTTCCTTCCCTTTAGCTCCCAGATACACACTTCGAAAAAAAAAATTAAAAGTATACAATTTCTATTTATGGAAGAGCATAGCTGCAACAAATATTTGTTTCTAAGCTAGCTGAATCTATCAGCAATCGCAGTGTGGGAAAGATCAAAGGGAAGACAAGATAAACACAAAAATGTTATTTGTGATTTGGATTGTGGTAGCGCCCAAATGCTCCACACAAAAATGGGACCTCCTGCAGTCAATGCTGTACATTGTATCACCAGCAGTCTCAATAAGCAAATTTAACACAAGGGGATGAAAACAGATTATTTCTGTTAGTGACCAGAATGAGGAAATGCTCATTTTGCCAGGGCATCTCTGGTTAACTTGGTTTGCAAGAGCTGTGGGCACCCTCTCCCCAGCTGGTGACATGATGACAAGAGATGCTTGGGTTCCACTAACTCTGTGGGGCTCTCTGTCTAGGAGGGAACCCTTGGGAGCCCTTGTGCTTCAGGAGTGCAAAAGCTTTGGTTCCACCAGCTCTTCCATGGGCTCCCTGTCCTCTCAGGGCTGGTCAAACACTGTCAGACCAGACAATTTCCTGCACTTAGTGGCCACTTGGTGGACAGAGAGAGAGAACAATGGATGTGACTGTGCTGCCCCACTGAGAATCATGCCCCACTCTCCAACACTTGCTGGAGGACACCTCGGCTGTGCCTGGACAAGCAGAGAGGGAAGGTGAGTGCTCTGCAACCTGCTCTGCATGTCCTGCCAGGTGGGGGACACCCATCTCAGAGCCCTCACGGGGCTCTTTGCATGCATTTCATTCCCCTGTCCCAACACACTGCCACTCCATCACCCTCCTCGACCCAGATGTTCTGGTGAAGAGTGTGAGTAAGGGGGAATTCACTGCTCCAGCAGACAGTCATTGCTCTTCCTATATATGCCTTCAGCCTGTTGTCACCATCTTCACTTGTAGTTTTGTGAACTGCTTTTAACTTATTTAATAGACTCTCACAATAGGCAAAAAGGCCCTAAGGAAAGAGAATAAAAGTTGTTACTTTGCTAAGACCTTGCCTGGCAAATTTCAATTCAAAAACCCCAGAGAATGCAGAAGAGATTAATGAAAATGCTGAGAATCACCATAATAATTCCAACGACCAGCACCAGTGTCAGCAGGCTCAGCAGGGCCTGTCATTAGAAAGCCCCCTTTTAAATGGGTGTCCCTCCTATTAGTTAAATTATCTACACTGCAGAGAAGAATATTCCAAGGTGACAGAAATCGAAACAGTACAGGCTGCTAAAAATGAAAATCAGATAATTGCTCATAAATTACTTCTGGGGTCTTTCAAGATCTTTCGGTCTTGCTGACTGAAAGGCAAGTCATTTGGAATGCAATAATTAAAATAAAAGCTGCAACACACAGGAAATGTGGTTGGAAGGAAGATATTAAGAGATGTATTGTACCTGCAAAAATTATCATCTGGTTTTTGATAGCATCCTGAATTCACTCTTATTCTCCTTAAAAAGCAAGTAGAGATGAGAACCTTGACATGGAGAGCACCTCTGGCTCTGGTCCCCAGTCTCTTCCCTGGATCTTCACATGGATTCCAGCCAGGGATAAAAAGGGTCTGGATATTATTGTCCTTTCTCACAGTTTTTCCCCAGTGTCTGTCTCTGTGTAATGCTCAGTGACACTCACCCCTGGCACTGGGGACCAGCAGATCTTCAAGGGTGGCCCAGCAGTCCTCAGATCCTCGTGACTTCATGCCCTTCATACAATGGGGACCTCCCTGCTCACATGAACAGAAGGGAAAACCCCAAATTTCCTCCCTTGGGATAGGAACTCAAGACTTAACCAGAAAATATTTTAAGCAGGCAGCTTTTTCTCCTAATTTGCCACATCTGAGGGTAAAATTAATGTCACTTGGTGTTCAGCAGAGCCATCTCTGTATTAGTGTTTTCCAGTAGTTTTAGATGAAAGTTGCTGAGAGACGGAAGGGGTGCTCTGATGAGCTGAAGGTCAAGACATCGTCACCTCTTCAGCTGTATTCTCTCTCCTTTTCTGATCATCCCACACAGCTACCAACTGTTTGGAAGAAGATAGCCAAGCAACTCCAGAAAATGTCTGTTAAAAATTCATTTGACACTCATTTACTGCTGACCATGTTTGGTCTAAAAACATTAAGCAACTATTTCACCCCTCTTGGCATTTATTGGACTATATGGGGATATTTTTTCAGACTTTACTTGTTGTTTTTTTTTTAAGCCAGACTGTATTTTGTTAGTTGCCCAGAGGATTTCATGCATGGGCTACTCTATAAATAAGACTTATTATTCCCCAGTGACAAATGCACCTTCTCTCTCAAAAGTTCCATAATAGCTCACATGGGATAAACAGGAGTTTTCTCATGGTGTTAAGTTTCACAATTAAGAGACACTTCCTGCTATAAGAGGGATAGATAACCAGTTTTTAAACCACCTTTTCATTGCTGAAGACAACAAATCTTCTGCCAGTGAGATACAGCTGGGTAGTGAGAATGGGATGACATCAGTCACCAACTGTGATTCTCTGTGGTTCCCCAGAGAAAAAAAATTTGGTTCCCCCAATCCAATTTATAGCTTGGAAGAGGTAGGAGAAGCTGTAAAATCTACTAGGCTAGCATAACAGGCTGGCACTGTTATCCTGATCTCAGCAAGGCCAAGGACTGTACAAGCAGCTGAAAATCCCTGTGGTGTTCAAGATGAGGCAGGAGAAATTCTGCAGCCTGGACAACACTGTCTGTTTGTGGGAAGGAAAATACAGGATTTTTATCTTCAGAGCTGCTTCTCAGCACTTTTTGCCAAAAATAAATTAACCCCATGAACATAGAACAAATGTACATATATTACAGGGCTCCTTTCATGAATAAAGGATGCCAGGTCACCTAACCTCCATCCAAATAAGCGGCATGGGAAGGGAGAGGGGAGAAGTGAAGGTAACTTGACGTTACATCAGGGAGGAGAAAGAGGTTTGCACATAGCTGAATCATCCAACAGCCCAATCTGCCAGAAAACAGCAAATATCACACAACTTCACATGATTTTCATCAATCTGTCCCCTGCCCTAGCACTGCTGGAATGTTCTCTAGCTGGATCTCAGAGATGTTTCACAGTGGAGGCATCACAGGCTCCTGGCACAGCCCCTTCCAGCACTGATCTCACTGCAAGGCTGGACCTCAGCACAAAGGAAGGGACAGGGATGAGTTTTCCAGTTATGACATCACTTCCCCACAAGTAATGCTTTTCCCCAGTCCCATCACCTAAACCTCCCTTAATGTCTGATGGCTTAATACATGTTCAGAATTTCCATTACAGTAAGTTTTTACCATTCTTCCTGCATTTTAGGCTCAGGAAATACTTTGTGTAGGATTCAGGGCATGCAGGTGGGATTGTTCCTGCAGCCTGACCTTTCTATGATCTGTAATTCTCAGTGGCCATGGTTTCACCTTTATCTGGAGACTTATAGGAAAAAATCTCTTTTGGAACAATGAGAAAAAGACTGATTAAATAACTGCCTATCATCTTCTGGGATGGTTATCCCTCAGTGAATGCCTGAAATCAGCAGTCAAGAACAAATAAAGAGCTCACACTTCTATTTTATGACTAGATCTCAGTGTTACACTGAAATGAAGCCAGTTATCCTGAGTGGCTCCTGGGCCCTTTGGAGTTGGGCACAAAAGGCAACATGGATCTGGTGCTCAGAGGCACCACTGAGGTGTGTGTCTGCAACACGTGGGCTCCTCTTAGTCATGTTTAGGGGTCAGAGTTGCTGTGTTGAGGGGCCAGGGCTCCCAGCTGAATGCACTGACACGGGCTCTGTGCTGGCAGTACGTATGAAGCATGCATGTGCAGCCCAGAGGAGATCAGATTTATTTGTTGGCAGGGGAACTTTGAAGTTTCCCTGTGCAGGCATCCACACAAGAGCAGGTGGAGATCAGGCTGCAGAGTTGGAATTTCATAGGTCTGGGTTCCTGCATCGCCAGTTTCAGTGCTCCTCTTATATTTCCCTGCTCCTTTGCCACTCTGCTTCTATATACTTACTGTTGGAAAATATTTACATGAAAAACGTTCTAAAGGGAGAGAGGTTAGCAAAACTGTCAACTGGGCTAAAAATATTAAGCAAACCTTTTCCAGCCTCCATGAAGTAATAGATTTCTAATGCTGCTTACTCAGGACTTCTAGCAGGCTGCTGTACTCACAGGAGGGTGCAATCTTTGCTTATTTTATGCATCAGTTTCATGCAGAATATTTGTTTGCTTCTGTGAGTGAAAAACATATATTTTCTGAGGGAGATTGCTTACCTCTAGGAAAAACTAAATGTAGATCTTCAGCCTTGAGAACATTAACTTTTTGTGCAATTTAGCTAGCAAATCACAGAATCATAGAATCATAATCACCATGATGGAAGGGGACGTTAAGGACCTGGTCCAACCTTGCTTGGCAAAAGCACAGTCTAGACAACACGCCCCAGCACCCTTTCCAGCTGAATCTTAAAGTGCCCCAACATTGGGGAATCTAAATGTAAAACCATACCTATGCTTGAGGAATTTCTTCAAGCTGGAGCAGATACATCCTCAAAAAAGACTGTGGAAATGTGTTGACATTGAGAGTGAACTCAAATCTTGATACCTGAACATGTGTTAGGCCAGGTCTGAGCGCTCCATTCATGTGCCTTTTTTTAGTGGTAGACCTTTACATCGTTATCTCTCTCCTTGGCCATAACTTTTTTTCCTTCACCAAGAGCAGGATCTCTGCCTTTCCAGATAAGCATCCAGCCACCTAAACCTCTGTATCTGAGACAGATGTACTGTCTGTCCCAGAAAAACTGGAACTGCTTTGACAGCTCTCCTACAAGGTGTTCTTATGTTTTTTGATCTACACTGCCTCTGCCCAACAGATCAGGACTCACCCCTGCACCTGAATGAACTGGACCATATTTTTGGTGAAGAAAAGGGAGGATAGAGGAATGGGGACCCTGCTGTGCTGGCTGACAGAGGACAAAAGGAATAGAGGGAAGAGGAAGGGAGTCAAGCTGCCGAATGCAGCTGCAGCGTGTGACATTGGGACAGACAGCATGGAGGGGACAAGTACACATGGATGGAGCAAATTATGCAGTTTGTTTACTCTGCAGTGATGAAAGAGAAAGGTCAGTTTCTATATACCCTGGCTCATAGGCTGGCATATATGATTCATATATATGTATTTAAAGTCTTCTATATCTCTCTGGCTCAGGCTGCCACTCATTTCTAGTCTTCTAACAAGCAGGCTTTTGAACAGCATTCACGCTCACTTTTTAAGTTTCGAAAGAAGCATCTCTGGCTGTAGAGGCTGCTGCTAATGAGAGATGAGGCAGAGTGAGGAGACAGCACTACTCCAGGTCGCCTCTGTGTTGTGCCATCCTGTGCTGTGTGAGCAGATGATAGCCATGCTTTGCACTGCTCTGGCTGCACCATATGGGTCAGAGTCTGTGCTAGCACACAAGTAACCATTAACCTGGCCTTTGCAACCAGCTTCCAAAAACATCTCTGGGCATTCACCTTTTGTTCTGACTATAACAGTTGCATTCGAGTAAATGTCAATGAGCAGCAAGACAGGGTTCACTAGGACAGGAGTCACAGAAAAGCAAAATAATGGCAACACAGAATTCACCCCAGTCCAGGCAAATAAAGAAACTCCCTCTCACTGCCTTTTCTGAGCAAAGGGAGCTGCATTTCAACTCACAGCCACAGCAAGGGGCTGCAGCCACAAAGTCCCTCAGCTCTTCCCACCACGGGGCACACAACTGACATCTGTGTGGCAGGAACTGCAGGTTTCTGTGGTCTGCAGTGGGAACACCTACTGAAATGGGTGCTCAGTATCTCTTAGCCTTTGGTCCTTTGGGATTTTAGTCAAAAAGCAGATGAGTAACTCCTCTCTCCACATCTTTAGATTCAATGCTAGAGGTACTTGAAATACCGAAAACTGAAAAGAAGGTATCCTAGTTTGTACTGAAAGGTACCATTTAATGATTCACAAAATACAAGACTGAGAACTGTATGTGCACAATTTTATATTAATAATGTAGCAGAGATGCCTGACCAAATGTGTTGGATGGTCCCAGCAGAAGTTTTGCCTGCTCCTGTGACCCCATCTGCTTCCCTCCACCCTTTTCAAAGACCAGATACATTTCTTTTTAACATGGCTGGAAAAGTTGGGAAAGTAGGCAGAAGTAGCAGCTACCTCCATGAGCTGCCTCAGTTCCACTGATACAAAATTTCTGATCAGTAAAAACTCCACAGAAACATAGAGAGTCACAGTGCCTCTTCTTTTCCTTTTTTTTTTTTTTTTTTTTGCGAAAACATCCTTATAAGTAACTTCCCCACGCTTGGAACATAGGTTCAGTATCAGCAGAAGATAAAACCAGTGATTCAACAACATCTTAATGGAAAACTCCCACACCTTTGGAGGGCATCAGAGGAAAAACTCAGACCTGGTATGGCTTTGATTTGCTATGTCCCTGAAAATAAAAAGTGATGTCTACATAGTCTCACAGAGACAAAAAAATAGAAGAAGGAAATATGACTCTTGCTCAGTTAATTTTTTTTTTAAAACCTACAAGTGCTCTCCACCAGCTGTCTCTTTCTCAGCACGAGGCTTCAGGGGCTGGGCAGAGCACTGCTTGGTGAAATGGATATACTAAACATTGAGCAAAACTCCTTCTCATTTACAGCTCTCCAACTTCATCAGAATTACAGCAGGGATCTGTTCCATCTGTGGGACAGAGCTGTGAAATTCATACACCTTCCTCTGCCTTAAAATTCCCAAGCTGCACTGTACAAGCAAGGAAGCAGTAAAAGACATGGAGTACAGACAAAGCTTACAGTCTGCACTCAAGCTCTGATGCTGTAAAAAATGCCTAGCTGAAACAAAGATCTAAGTTCCACATCATTTATTTAACTTTCAAACATCATATCCTAGGTTTTACAGTGATGGGCACTACAGAAAACACAATGAGAAATAGATGGGTAATTATGGTGGTGGTTTTGACTTTTACCATCATCTAAAACTGTAGTAAAGTCAGAAGACACAGGTTTGTGCTTCTTGAGATATGTGTTTAAATCAAGTTTGTGTCATAAGTGATCTGAATGTAATGGTCACAGCTTGACTCCTAACCAGTCTTAGATAAGTGACTGAGATTCAGAATTAGGCACAATTTTCTGTATCAGAGCACGTGTACTGCACAGTTTGGTACAAATCAGTGTGACTGGCAGCACGCTCGGGACTAGGAGAGAACAAGACACTTAATTTCTGAGAGAAAGTTGTGAAGTGTGTGGGATGGTCCCTGGGCAGCTGCCCACAGCCTGGCTGCTCCTGAGCCTGCAGCCCCTGCGCCGAGTGCTGCAGCTTGAGAGAGGCACAGCTCTGTTTGGGAGGAGAGGAAGGGGCAGAAAGAAGCAGCTGGTGGAAAAAAAAATGTTATGAGAACAAAACAGACATGAAAGATGTTTTAAATGGCATGTATGTATAGATCACAGGGGAACTTTGAAATGCTCGATTAAGTATTGAAGTAGCCATCACACAGTCCATAACCCCGACTGTTACAGAAGCTCCATACAGGCAGGCACCGCTCGGGCTGCAGCATCCTTTGATGTCCGGCTACACGACAGGAGCGACAGGAGCGACAGGAGTGTGAGTCACCGCGCGGCGAGGGACCGGCCCCGGAGCGGGGTCAGCGCTGAGCCATCCCTCCGGCTGCGGCGTCGGGCTCTGCTTCTTCCCGGGAAGGCTTGTGCCCTGCAGCGCGGGTGGCCCTGGCTCCTCAGGGATGTCACCCGAGGCACACGGACCTGCGTGGGGTGGCGGCTCGCCAGCCTGCGTGGCCCCACGGGGACGCTCCGAGGCGGCGATGTCCGCCAGGGCTGTCGGAGGGTGCAGGCGCAGCCACACGGCGCAGTGGGGTGCGAGGCGAGGCTGCCGCGTGGGGCATCCCTGGGTGGCAGTGTCCCTGCGTGGGGCCGCCTGTCCCCTGTGTCCCCGCGGCGCGCGAGCCACGAGAGGGCAGTGACACACAAGCGAAGGGATGGAGCGCGCCCGGCTCCTGCGCCGAGCGGGGACCCGGCTGCGCCACCGCCTTCCCTCTCATTATATCTTTAGATAAAATTCCAGAACAAAGGATCAACACAGGGATATGCTCATTGCGGCGCGTTCCAACTGTCCCTTACCGGGTCTGAAACAAAACCGGGGTGGGTAAATACCCGACAATGAAACGCTTTGTGCGCCCGCAGCTCGTGAGATGAAATGAGACTTTCTGTTGCCAGGTTGTTTGTCAGGCTAAAATAATAATTGTATCGAAATTCATTTTTAATTAGACTGTTTGGTGTGCTCGGGGAATCTACATTGGCATGTATGGAATGCCCATCATTGCTGTATCGGTGGGCTTTATCTGCACAATCAGTTAAGCTTAGTATATTTTAATTGAAATTCTTTCAGTCTTTCAGCTGTTACTTCCCTCTTCAGATTATCATTCATATTATAGCTGCATTTCATGCTTATCCTATTCTGAGTGATTAAAAGAATTGTTCTGCCATTATATTTAATGCTTCCCTCACTTTCACAATCACTTTTTATTATAAACTTCTGCTGTTATGAGGGAATTTGGTGCAAATCAGTTCACACCTTTTTGTTAACTACAAACCAGATGTAAGAAACCCCAGCATTAAAAACATGCAGAAGTGAATGACTGTCATTTTTGATAACTGAAAATATGCCACTAAGATAATATGAAATATTTTAAAATGTAACTGGAATATGCAAGATGTAAGTCCTGAAATAATTTTAGCAAAATATACCCTAAAATTTGCAGGAGACAACCAAAAATCAAAAAAGAAATTAAAAGGGAGCCTGTTACTGTCCTGTTTTTACACAACACATTTTATTTTACTTCACATAAATTAAGTTTCTTTTTAAATTTTTGTTGAGCATTCTTAGCTCATCTTACTGTGAGAAAAAAAGGAAAAAGAAGACTAAGAGATATACAGGTTTCTTGTATAAAAGAAAAATATTAAAATTGAAATTATTTAAGAAAGAGAGATCTTGATTTGCATTTCTCCAATAAATAAAAATATTAACTTAGTTAAAAAATATTTGCTGCAGATAGTTGTGTCAATTAATACTCTCTTAAAGTTGCATTTTTTTACTGAAACCCCTGAAAATGCGCTTTTTAATCTCCATTTGATATTTTTTGTCTCTCACCTCACCAGTAAGGCACTATTTTCAGTTTAAGTCTTGGTGCTGAAAGCTGCGATCCTGAACAGCCTGCATTCCCAACCTCTGTTAGAAACAAAAGAGACACGATGTAGAGGGAAGCTCAGAGAAAGGAATAGCATTGGAGTTTGATTTTACTTCAATGGGAAGCATGACATAAGTGAGAAGAATTAGTGTGAGCACAGTTCTGGAGGACAGCAGTCCACATCCAGTGCTGACAAGGGAGAGGACTTAACCTAATAGTTTGTTTCCACACCTCACGGCCACGAGCCGCAGTAACATCCACCACATTCCGCCTGAACGAGGCATTTATTTCAGTTTCTGAGAGCTAAACTCTTACCAGTCATAACAGCATCATCCTGGCACTCAGTGTGGACCTGCACCTTCCATTAGGAGCTGCAAGGGCCCTGGGAGTGAAGCTGTGCTGAGTAACCCGTGGTCGCCTGCTCAACAAGATTACAGGGAACTTTGCCATTTGTACGTCAACATTTAGACCTCAGGAGTTTTTATCTAAATCCAGATCACTTATGTGAGTCTGTCTATGCCAGTATGGTAAGGGAAAAAAAAACCCTTTTATTTAAGAATATGTATTGCCTGGTGATGGTTTCCTAAGGAAAAAGCAGGTTTTCCTCTCTTAAGCTAAATTTCAGAAAGCTTGTACCTAGGGAGACCTTTTCATGGCTTACACGTAGGCTCTGGCAAATTTTTTTATTGTGCTTCCAAACAACTGATTTGCATCCACAATGTGTCTCAAAATATAGAAGAAATACTTAAACAGATTGGGAAAATTCTTGCACATATCATAGCAGTATATATTCTATACGATTCTGTTATATATTTGTATGTGTATGCCTGCATGGAAATTCTGCATACTGCAGAGGGGGAACAACACACTGGAAATGCACCTCAGTTTAGTTTAGTAAATTCCTGGTTGTACTGACTAAGAGGTACAAGACCTGTCTGGCTCCAGGGCAGATGACCGGTCTGTAGCACGCTCTGGGTTTTCCAGCTGTGACTCTCCCACGGCCCATAAAGTCTTGGCAAATATCTCCCATTGTTCCGCGCAGCATCTCGCAGTGCAGGGAGAGCTGATCTCCGGAGCGATCCCCTCCCACCGGACTGCCCGGCGAGGCAAACCTGACAGCAGCACCCCCATCTGCACTCTCTTCTCTCCTGCAGCACTGGGACAAACACGGAGCAATCTCCTGCCCGCTGGGAGAAAAAGTCAGCCCAGCAGTGCTCCAGACACACTCTCCTTCGGGGAGGGGGGCAGAAAAATGTCTTTTCAAATGCAAGGAAAATTCAGCTTCCTCCCCCACGTTCTTTTTTTCCCCCACTCTTTTAAATGTCAGACTCCTACACAGTTTCTTTGAAAGTTCGAACAGTTAGTTAGATCAGTCTGGAAGCAAAACAAACCACAGCACATTTCACCTTTTGGAGAACTTTCCAGGAGACAACATGCATTTCAGAGCAGTGACGATTCAGTGTTTAGCTCTCTGGGGTTGGGGTGTAGACCTAAAAATTCAAAACATTTTTTTGTACATCTGTGTTGAATCAGGGCTTATTTCTGATTAAGATGGCTGAATTTTTAATATTAAGTTATTTTCTAAATTAATCACTTGTATTTAGGGACATCAGGTGGAAATGTAGTTCTGCTCTAACATTGTTCATCTGCTTAGGATCCAAGTTGACTGGGTTGGAAGGTTTCTGATTTTTCCTTCAGCTGTGTTTTGCCCGAGGTACAGCCCGTGATAACAGAGCAGAGGCTCTTTGACCTACTCGTGGCAATTTCTTTCACTGTGCATGAAAGAATGAGCATCACTGGGAGATGCTCGGGCTGCTGCTCTTTCCCTTGTCCTGGTGTTTGATGGGAAGTTCATCTCCTCTCCCACTGCTGCCTGTGGGAGGCTGGGTGCTGGAGCATCTCAGGCTGATGGTATACAAGGCACAGCTGAGATGGGCTTCCCAGGCAATAGAGTGCTATGGGAGACCCTGGTCTGATTTTGAACCCTGAGCTTAGAAGGGGAGTTTCTTCTGCTCTATCTTGCACTGAGAACTTGGCCAGAGCCGTGAGATCACCACATAAGTAACAGCAAAAGTAGCAGATGCAGTGCAGTCACTCCCAGCACACTTTGTAGGGGGGCCCATAAGCAGCCAAATGCACCCAACAAACACAGGGCATAAATAAAGGGAGACAGAGGAGAGAAACAGGTTTGAGTCTTTACTGCACCTGGTAACAAGAGTAGCTTGTGTTATCTGTCCTCCACTCCCCAGAGCAGCATCAGTTTGGAGCTGAACTAGCAGTTAGTGGTCTACCAAAATAATCTCTGGTGAGCACTGGTTTTGTGCGTGTCATGACCCTGGCAGCATCAGCCAGGAGGGTCCCTGACATTTTGGGGGTGCACAGGTGGACACTGTTGTGCTAAAGAAAGAGACCTAATGAGCAGCAGTGGATCTGAAGGACCCGGAAAATGATGCATGGCTGAGGCAGACAAGGCTGCTGGCTTGCACATCATACAGGCTGTTGGAAGTGCACAGCATGATGCTCCAAGCACAGTTTCCTAACTGCTAAATGTGGGTTAGCCTGTTTATACCACATCCAGAAACCAGCAGGATACTGTCCATGCAGCAGACAGGGCAGCAGGCTCACACAGTCCACACCAGGAAAGAGAGAGGGCAGCAACCAGGTGTCCAGGCGAGTGCATAGGGCAGAAAAAGGTCCTGCCTCCCAAGACATGTGAAACCACTCAATTTATAACTGAAGAGGGCTCGGCACTGGTTTGGATTCCCCAGGACTTGTCACTGAATGATGTGACTCCCATTCCCCTGGATCAGGGCTGCCACAGCAGCTGGCTGAGAAAGCAGGGTGGGGGAATAGGAGCACCACTGCCCCTCTGTGGGACCTTCACAGGCTGGCTGTGGCTGGACTTCATGACACATTTTTTTAGATGTGCTGTGCCGAGGTGAATCGTGCTCATACCAGGTTTCAACAACTCAGTTCATGGTGGGGCAGCTGAGGGCATGGGTGGGGCAGGCAGCAGGGAGGCAGCATGCTTGAGAGAAAAGCTGCCTTCTGGCAGAGCCACTCGGACTGCCTGGGGTGGTGGGAGATGCGTGACAGGGACATAAATCACATCTGCACAACACTGGTGATCACGATATACCACAAGCCATCTCTGGCAGCTCTGTTTGCCTGGAGATGGCAGCTGAGTCCACCTCCACGGTATTTTTAGACTCTTTCATGTCTGCTGTTTGTATGTGCTGAGGTAATGATGAACTTCAATTCATTTTTTTTTAAGGAATGCATCATAAACCTTAACAACCTACAAAATATTGTGATTTCTTTATCTGGGGCCACTGGATTTACCCACCCCACATCAAACTTTATCCCCCATCATCATCCATCAGGCAAGAGGAACAGCCCTTTTTGTAGCCCCCAAGCCTAATTCTGTCACAGCCTAATATGTTGCCTTAACTCCTAGCTCTCCAACCAGAATCCCCTCAGCTCTGAATTAAAGAGATGTCAGAAGCACTAAAAGGAAGGTTCCTTCCATAACAACTGTGACTTCAGAATAAGTGGTCTCTTCTCAATATTAGCAACACAGAAACACTCTTGTTACCAAGCTCAACTCTGTGTACAGTCTGTGTATAACCTTTTAAACAGCTTTTGCTGTAAAACACAAGTCAGTGTTTGCTGTAACAGGAGCGTTTCATTCCTCACAGTAGAATAAAAGAGTTTGCTGAAAGAAAAAGGGCATTCCAAGTCCCGGCTTTGTGCTCTGAATTCTTTTCCAACATCTTCCTTTTAATACATCGCAAAAGGGGGGAGAGAAGAAAAAAAAACCACATTAAAAAAAAAAAGTGTTTTAGAGTGTTTTCCCAAGAAATATCACACGCTGAATTGAAACACCTTATCTACAAGGAGGTCCTGGTGGCAAGTGTAGAAGCAACACAGGAAAAAAATCAATACAGCCTGCAGAGATTAAAAACATACTGGAAAAACATAAGGAAAATGTAACAATTAATGCCAGTTGTACATATAATATGTGAAAACAAAGCAGAGAGGCATTACTCTCTACACACAGATCTATTGGATAGGTAATGCTTTTATCTCAACTTGAAAATGGAAGCTTTATTAGACTGCTTCCCATCAGGAGGCATCATACCAAGAACAGTATAAGGCTCTAACTAGCTGAAAGCCTCTTCCCCCCACACCTTCCATCCCAATCACTTTGCATACCCGTGAAATTCAAATGGTTGAACCTCAGACTGAGGTGGTGTCAAACCAGGGTTCTGATTTACCAGCCTGCATGAAACCACCCACTCCCCTCTCGTGGAAGACAGGAAGCAGCTGACCAAGATGCCTTGCAATAGGTGGGAGTTTTTTGTCTTTAAAAAGCCCCTCCATGATGCTGCAGCTAGAGATTGTCTTATCATTACATTGCATCATGCTGTAGCAGCTATTAATACATGCCTGACTTGAATAAAATGTCCTACACAAATTTCAGCTGTGGGGGGTTTTGTAATTAGTGTGCTCAGGCACAAAAATCAGGGAGATATTTATGATGTCACTCAGCTGAATGATTCCTCAAAACTCCCTCCAACAGCTTTTCATTCATACAATAATTAGACCAAATTTTATTATTTAACCCAGTATCTTGAGTGTAAACCCCAAGAAAAGGCATTAAACAGATCTTTCTTCTAATGTTGAAATACACTCCTAATGTTAAAATACACTTTGAAGTCTAAGTAGAATATTTGCATCCTCAGGTTTCTGGATCAGGAACAATAAAGAGGAATATCCCCCTTCTCATAACACCATAACACAAATCTCAATAAAACTACCCAAGACGCACAGCAGGACTATAGATAAGGGTAAGCATCAGATAGGTGACAATACTGGAAAAATACCACTTCAACCTTCCTTCTGCTGCCTTCACATCAAAATAAATCAAGGTTTACAAGTTTACTTTTAAACCCCAGAAACCATAAGTGAACTTATGGTCTACTCATCTCCTTTCTGACACCAGTAAGTAGAGAGGTAGGTACAGCGTCACACAAGCGTTGGTGTGTTGGACACCTGGTGCAACTTCAAGGCAGTAAAAGAGCTAAACTATCTGAGAATCCTCCCAGTGAAGGAACTTTAAAGACTATGAGACCAAAAAACATCCAGGCTGCTAGCTGATGTTTTGCACAATTTACATCCAAATACTCCCAATATACTCAGGATTGCACGGAGGTCAGCAACGTAGCAGCGTCTTTAATGGAAGTCTGTGCTAGACAGACACAAACAGGAACAGGCAAAGAGGGAGATTTCATGGAGTTGGGAGCTCTGTTTCACAGAGATTTAATAAATGGCTCTCAGAGCTAAGCTTGCTTTTTGTGGCAGGGGCACCTCCTGCTTTGGCCAGGCTCCCATTTTAGCATCGTATAAATCCAAAGGGATAAAGAACATACTTGGGCACTGGTGTTCCCACTACAGACAGGCTGCTTGCCAGCATGGATAAACAAAAGTACTTTTCATTTATTAGTTACTAGTTTTCATTCAAACTCCCAGAGCGCTGATTCTTTTACTTTGGACCATATCCCATGCTTCCACTGAAGCCAGTTTAGGATTCTTCTGACCACATTGAGAGCAGATTCATTTGGAAACCATCTGAAAGGCTCAGCTCTGCCATTCTCACACAAGGTGTCAAGCGACTTCAACAGGTAACTCCTGAGAATGACTTTGCACAAGCCAAATCTGCAAGGTTTTAATGAGCCTTGGATAAGACTGATAGCTTTTTTTCAGTAATGCTGTCCATTCTCAGCAATAAGTAATAAACATTCCCAACACCCCATGAGGCAAGAAGTCAGAGCTGGGCTTACTTTAAGACATATAAACTGCAGAAAAGCTATTAAGGCTTCATAGCAAGCCAATGATCCAGCCAATGCTTGGAGTGCAGAAAGTCCTGGCTTTTAATGCACATATGAACCTGTTAGTGCTAAGGTTCAACTTTTTCCTGTCAGTCGTCTTGAGTGTTTACCAAATCCAGATGGCCTGAGGAAATAAATGAGATTAAAAAGAGTCTGTTTCATTCTCACACTTCCCAAAGCCCTCTGCAAAAGTATTGTGTTGCTACAGATAACACATGTACCTGCAGGCATCGGTGCAACTGTTACAGACGTGCTGGGGACTTCTTTTACCTTGTCCTCAGCAGAACTTAAAAGCCTTTAACACTTCCACACCCATAGAGAAAAGGAACACGACATTCTGTTTTTGTTCCTATTGAAAAATGCTGCTTATTCTCTGGTTTTCCAGAGAAACTGTGAAACATTTTCACTGGCCTCTCCACAAGTCCTTGATGGCATTTCCAAATGGGAAGGATGGGTGGATCTTAACCTCTTTGGGAGATACAGGAAGGACACACATGGGACACAGGCTTCAAGTGCTTCCACTTGCCACCTCTCCATAGTGATGGAGAGGTGGCAAGTGGAAGCACTTGAGCTCCAAGAATCCCAACCCACACCAGAGGCAAAACCCCCATGGGTTTGGTTAGTCTAGAACTAAGGAAAAAGGCAGAGAGGGCAAAATCTTTCACGTGTGAATGGCTGTTATGAAAGAGGAATGAGTAACAACCCTCTGTGTTCCACAGAGATATAAAGATACATTGAGTCTGGGCCACCAGCACCCTGGAGCAGCAGAAAGCTGTAGTGTGCCCTCGATGCAATTGTTAGGGAAGATATCAGAAAGGATTTAGGAGTTGCTCAATCCCATCTCAGTGAGGAAGAAGGATTAAACAGCCTCCTGAGGCTGCACCACAAAGGATGTACAGGGATGAAATGAGCCCAGCTGCACTTTATATGGGGTGCAGCAGGAGAGATGGGGGTCTTTGCAGCCCCAGTCTGGAAACCAACACCTGGCCATGCTCCACACTGGCCCACAGGGGAGTGACAATCAGGTGTATGTCCTTCAGCAGAGAGCTGACCACACAGGACTGAGCACTGATGTGCTTCAGGGTACAGCGGAATGGGATGCAAAAACACCAGGAAGGCACCCAGGGTGCTGGAAGACTGAGGAAGAGGATGCATTCAACTCATTTCATCTCCCACATGGTGTTTGTGGGTACGGGCTGGACAAGGTCATCTTTGTATGAAAGATTGGCGAGATCTTGATTTTTTGCTTTTAATAGCTACTCTTTCCTAGTAAGTCCTTCTCAGATCTCCTTACCTATGACTCTCATCCTTCTTCATTTTAATCTGATGAAACATTTCTCTTTGTGTAAGAAAAAGGCATCAGGTGGAGAGTTTCATATAGGATGAGAAGAGGGAACCGTGCTTGGGGTAAGGGGTTGCGGCTCGGGGAAGCCCAGATCACTGCTACCAGAGACTGGGATGGGTCTCCTGCTTGCTCCCCACTTCAGCTCTCTGCCTGCAAGTCAAAGATAACAGAGTTCTTTTCTTTCAGCCATTTGTCTGGGAAGATTTGGGGTTACTACACATCCAGCAAGAGGTGGCCCAGGCCTCAGCGGAGATGCCGGCACTTTACCATTGTACAAACAATAGCACCTCTGAGAAGCAAGCCCTTGCTTTGTATATTTACTTCGTTTCTTCTTCAAGCTTTGTTAGGGAACCAATGCACTTAGGCTGGTTACTAAAATAAAGAAGTGCTATAAAAAGAGATCAGCTCTTGCAAGGAAATCCAAGCTGCAGGAAACATGAACAAAGATCCATTGAAAGGCAGTGTTAAATAAATACAAATTAATTTTGCATAGTTCCAAAGTCCTTCAGTCAATAAACGCCCATTCTCATTATTATTCAATAACATTTAGCTAATATATTTGGATTTGCAAGGCAAACATTTTCAAACATTTTTCTAAATTAGCACAAATCTTCTGCTTCGTCTTTTCTTCATCTACTGTCAGTGGAGCAAATAATCAGAGAACAAATAGTACTCTGCTTATAAATTCCTCTTGCCAAAGACTCAACCTCTAGAGACTTGACTTCACATTTGCTTTTCTGTAGAATTTAACAAAATTAGTCAAGCGCGATTTGTTGCGTGTTTGTCTCTTTTCAAAAGCTCAGAAATGTCTAGCTCCGGTGATTAAAGGAAGAAGGGAGATTTTACCAATAATGTTTAAGTGGAAGGATATTAGAATGCAAGAAATATTTACTAACATCCACCTGCAGGTAAATGCTTAGAAAATTTCATCTTCTGTCAAGGCTGAGGTCATTCCCACTTACTGCCACAAAGTCAAAAAATTGGGAACAAATCCTCAGATACCACTGCATCTTCCTGGTTGGGCTATAGGTAGGATAGGCCAAATATTAAATCTCATAACAGAATAATGTGCAAAGCACCTGCATGATATGGCCCTACCCTGAGGCACAGGCAAGCCGAGATGATTAGGTATTATCAAAACCTCCTCCTTTCCCCTCTTTCTCATTAGAGCCAGAGGAATGTCCTCTGGCTGAACCATTTGCTGCTGTTGGGTGCAAGAAGGAGGCATCTACATTTCAATAGGGTACTTGTCAAGGCTGACAGCAACTGGAGAGCTACTTGTTATAACGCTGTGTACTCCAGTTGCCACAGCCCTACAGTATGTCTCTTTTTACTGCCAGTGCACTCTTGTCATTTGGAAGCCTTAAATCATGTGAGTCCCCTCATATGGGCTCAAACACCTCAGGAAAGGAGGAGCAACAGAGGCCATGGCCAGCTTCTTGAACATGAAGGTTCTACCTTCATTTTTATGAATCAGGCGTTCTGGTCTTGAATGATAATAAATGGAGGATTTGGAGATCAAAGGTAATCTGATTTCTGAAAGAGAGCTGTGACCTGTGATAAACACACTACTTGGGTTCATTTCAAGTCAGTGACATCAGGGAACTTATACAGCTACTGCACTGTTGCTTCCCCTGTAAAAACAAGAAAAAGTAAGAACCTGGCAGTCCTGCTGTGTTCACTTAGGAGAGGCTGTCCCAGCCATCACACACTGGCCAAAGTCAGCAGAGCAATAAGAATATTTGGGAAGATCCTGACTGTCAACATCCAGCAAGAAGTGGCAGACAGAAGAGAGTTTTGTGTAGAAAATTCATACCTGGTACAGATGTGGCCTTCTATACTCTGTGTTCATGGTCCTATCAGGAACTGTATGTAATAATAACCATTACTCCCCAAACCAACTAGACTGACATTTGTAACCATGCTGGGTCTAATGTGCCACATCTAAACCAAACAAGATTCAGCCAGTATTTTGGCATTTTCAAAAGAGAAGGCTACCATGGAAGCATAGTTAGCCTCTCTTTTTGTCAGCCTTTGACCTAGTGCTAAAAGGAGCTCCTGCTGAAGTTGGATGACACCCTGTGTGAGTGAACCCTCTGAATTTCACTAGAACTGGAATCAGCACAATGGACAACACCACTGTTCAGCATCAGATTAGAGACCAGGAGGATCGTATTCCATTTTTCTCTATGAAACTCTGAAATGCTTCATTCAAACCAGCATTAACACTTGTATTGGGTGAAACCAGTGTCTCCAGTCAGTTGCTCTCTGCATGATTGGAGCAGAACACCTAATAAAATCTCCTCTGGAGGCTCATCCTAGGACCAATCACTTAGTGGCAGCTGCCTCACTATGTCTTTCTCTCTTCATTTCCATTTCTTCCATTTTCCTATCTACCCATCTCTTGTTTTCTTATGCCCTGTATTTCCTCCTACCCCTTCTTTTTGTGTTACTTTTCCATCACCACCTTTCAACATTCAGCTTATTTCTTCCAGTTCCACTCAGGGAAAAATTAAAGTTCATGAACAACATGCCTACAGGCTCCTTCAAATATGGCTTATCTCAAGTGGTCCATTTACCCCTTGGCCATTAAGCAATACCTTCAGAAACACAGCAAGCTCATTCTCTGAAAGATATACGAGGCAAGAATAGAGATACTGCCTGCTTAGTGCATGTGCACATTTATGGGCAATAAACTCAACAGGGAAGGTTGCCCTGTGGGTAAGTTCACCAAGGCAGGGTAAACATGGCAATCAGCTTTGCTTTTTGCACTTTTTCCCTTCCTATGACTGATTGATGTCCTTGGACTGCACAGCTTTTCAACAATGGTATCTATAGGTGACTATTTCACCATTCCTTCATTTGACATCCACCCTTCTTTCTTTACAGAAGATTTTTTAGTTTCCCAAAATTTTATAAAGAAGCAACCCCTCCCATTCTCAAAACACAGGGGGAAGAGAGATTTCTTGTTCTTTTCACTAGGCAGTGCTGTGCTGCTGAAGTGGCAAACAGTCAGGGTCAGCATTACCCAGGTTGTAACAACCAAAAAAATGTCTTTTTGCACTCTGAGACAAGCATCTTTTCGAGCAGACTTCTGCATTTATGAGACAAACTATGGAAGCACCTGCTCTTGTGCTTTTCAGAGAAGTTCAGACCTACTTAGTTATTGTAATCAGTTCACTAAAACGACCAATAAGTAAAAAAAAATTATTTTGAAAGACAGAGCAAAAGACTCACTTGCACAGTGAAATGACTCTTCCTGACACAAGTCAGGAGTCCAGACAGGTTAGTTTAACTACACTTCACACTCTTCAAACACATGAGCTCTTGGAGCACTGCAGCTGGGCTTCCAGGTACCACAGCTTGTGTCATTCCCAAGACCAGCAGTGTCCCTGCATGCTGGCACACCCATGGATGCTGCTGGAAGGTGAAAAACAAATATGGGAGATGTATGGTGGTTTCCTTGATACAGTGCGATACTGGAAAAAATTATTTTAAAAAAGGATAAGCAACAGACACAATCATCCAACAATCAAATCCCTCATTGCGTACAGGGCTTTTCCAAACACATCTGGATGTCCCTGAGACACCACTGGTGGGCTCTCCTTTGTCTCTGCTGTGAAAGTCTGGAATTCAACAGCTGCCATGCTCTAAAACGAAGACGCAGGTTGGCCAAGACTTGCCTTTTGCTGGGTTAAGACCTAAAGAGTTGGGTCTCAATAAATCCATCAACCTCCCTCTGTGCACACTCCCAGAAAGGGCAGCCCTGCAGAGCACATCCCTTCTGGCCTTCCCAGATCTTCTGATGTTCAAACCATTGTGTGCTTCAATGGATGGAAACACACAACTCCTGGCTAAAAAGCACACCAGAACACCAATGAAATGTTCAAAAACATTTCAGTAGACTTCTGCAGCTGGAAGACTAATTCACATTAGTCCTTTCAAAAACTTCACCCTGTGTTTCAGGTAACTTCAAAATATATTGGATCTAGTAATAATCCCAACCAAAACTTTGTAACTGGGCCTATTTCTACTGGCCTCAGCAGGACTTGGATCAGCCTGATGTTTATGTTTGAAATAATGTATTTGAGAGCCTGCACTAAGCAGGCCTGTTCTAAATATTACCTCAATCATTGTCTATATGGAATCATTGTGCTCCTGTAACTTCATTGAGCATTCATATATGACCAAAATAGCCACTCCTTTATGATTCCACCTGTCCAACTCCTCATGGCAGCTAGGGGTACCTCTCAGCCTAAGTGGCTGCTGCAGATGACTCAGAAAAGATTGAACTATTTTAAACGTTCTTTTTTCAAGGATGAAAATAATTTGTCCTCATTCTTCTAAACACAAGCCTTTTAGTTTTGGGCAGGATTTTTTTGTTTGTGGGGTATTTGAATTTTTTTTTTAATGTCACAATTGGCCCTCTTCATTCTTATGGAAAAAAAATATTAGAAAGAAAACCAAGACAAAATAACCCACTGCAAACTTCACCAAGTATAAAAAACACCAGAGGTTTAGTTAGCTGCTCACAAGGAGTTAAAATTGCTGTGAGTAATTACTAAGCACCTTCCAAAATAAACAAATTATGAAAATAAAGAAAGAAAAAGTTTGTCTGTCTTAATCTACTGTGTTATCACTAGGTTTGCCCAGAAAGCTTCTGTAATTTTGATAATGTGAAAAATAATTTCTTTGTCCTTATGGACAAAAAGCGTTTTTCAGCTTATTGTACACTGGAAAAATCTTGACTGTAAGGTGCTTTGTAATTTAGTTCTGATATACACCTTGGCTAACAGGTGTAATTAAAAACCCATTATAATCATCCAAGAAGCAAATCAGAGCAGTCCCAAGAGGAGCTGAGCTGTGAGAGCCTCTATTTATAAAATAATATTTAATGTAGTCTTATCTCTACACTGAAAAAACCATCTGTTTAACATACTGTAAACAAAAATATTAACGTTCCCTGGCCTTTTTGTCAGAATGACTTATGACGGCATCTGTCACATATGCAATTAAGGTGTAGCAGAACTGCCTAATTTCTAAGGAAACAACTACAAAAACATTGTATGTTTGCTCCTGGTTGATACTTTGAGCTCATGAGTGAGAAAACAAGGACTGACATAGGGGGAGCTGGGGGGATTTCAGAGAGGCTTGGTCAACAATGTGCAGCCTCTTTGTTTTTATGTCTCAGCCCAGGCATAATAGAGGTGGCAACAATGTTTTTCCTATGATTTTGTCTTCAGATTGCAGGAAAAATACACGTTGCCTCAAGTGTTAATCAGCTCAAATTAAAAATAAACCAAAGACAAAAAAAGCACAAACAAACCACCACCAGCACCATAACAGAGTAATAAGCATATTTGCATAATCCACTCTCTCCCATGCATTTATAGATAACTACATCTTATATCCAGAAGATGAGTTTCAGTTTGTGCTACCACGAGGATAAAAATGGGAATATAAGCACTTTATGGTTTAAGAAGTTCAACTAAAATAACACAGCGAGACAAACAGAAGCTGGCCACCAGCCATTGTCAGTGTCATTCTAGGAAAGTCAATCATGAAGTCAAATCTTTCCCACTGCCCCTGTGAAATCAGGCCCCCCACCAATACAGTGAATCTAAAACTGGTGGTTAGACAGTGAGCTGAGTGCCAGCATCAGGATGGACATTGATGAGTGGTTCTGCTCTCAGATGCTGCTCTCCCTGGGAGCAGGGCACCCCCAAACAACACCACAGCATGGCAAAAGCCAAGGTGTTCTACTTAACAGTGGGAAACCCACCAGCATCAGCAATGGTGCTGCACAGTAAGATTTCCTGGGGAGCTTCATGGACCAGCTTGAGATATCACACCTGAATTCTTGTATGTATCAAAAACCAGAATAAGGACAAGAGCTGGGAAGGCTCCGAGCAGGTAGGGTCTGGAGCTCAGCACTGCCCATGCAGTCACAGGCAGGGGTAGCTGGAGCTCTGCTGGCAACCTGGGCATCCTGAATCACCCGCTGCTTTATGCCAGCCTGGGCCAGCTGCCATCCAAACCTGGTACATGGGCCTTTCTTCCAGCCTGCGTGTACTGATTATTATACTCTTGCTTCATTTTTGTCCCTTTGTTAGTTCACAGAGTCCCATTACAACTACACTGCTAGAATAAATCACCTTCTTTAGGGATAAAGCTCTATTTCCCTAGTGTATTGTGGCCAGGCTTTTATAAGAGTGGATATTAAATGCCTCAATAATTATGTTTTTGAGGAAACAGATAATTGCCTATAATTAAATGTTGATAAAGCATGTGATGCAGACAAGCAACATCCCAAGAACCTGAGGAAATTAGATCAGAAAATTTCTCACAGCAAGGACAAGGAACTGAACCATCCTATACTGCCTGATTTGTTTACTTCCACTTTTCACATAGAGAAAGCATCAGGTTGTCTATATGGTTTCTGCTTTCTGGAGACAGGTTTTTAATTTTGGTATGTTAACATGCCAATATGCAAATGGAAAGCATCATATGCAAAATCCAGAAGCAAACAATTAGATGTCACTTCTGGTTCCTTCAGAAGTGCCCACATATGGTGTATGTGTAAAGCACACAGTAGCTTGCCTGGGCAAAAAGGTGTCCTTGAACTCCAGGTTTGAAAGTCATGAAACACTGTGTAAATTACTGGAATGGGAAAGAAAACCAACACAGGCTGAGGCAGTAACATGCACAGGTTCCCTGGGAAAATGTCCAACTGTCTCATTGCCCAGACCTGAAGGCTGTAGGTATTGCTGTGCTATCAAAAGTCTTCATAAACAACTTGCATGTGCACTCCAAGCCATGGCCAAAACTCTGTGGCTGCTGAAATCAGTGAGTAATTTCTGACACACTAAATGGCAACAGGATCCTGTCCTGTGTGAAAAACCTGTTCTAATGGTCCCCTGTGCAGGCATGTGTGCTTAACTTTCAACATCTGCTCTTGGACTGGTGGCGAGGGTATCTTAATTCAGACAGAAGTGATTGATAATTATTGTCTTTGGAGGTATCATGGCTAAGCCACCTACAGCATTAGCAGAATTACCTGCTGTGTGTTCATTTCCAAGAG
The DNA here is from genome assembly GCA_013399835.1 of Leptocoma aspasia. Lineage (NCBI taxonomy): Eukaryota > Metazoa > Chordata > Aves > Passeriformes > Nectariniidae > Leptocoma > Leptocoma aspasia. The sequence goes on from VXAX01005743.1 coordinate 109,388, forward strand.
GATAAGTTTACAAACACATGATATGTGGCTTGCTTGGGATTACATGATTATAGTTAATAGCAAAATACACCTGGTTAAGAGAAATCACAGGACAATCCAGTTTTCAAGAGCTGTTTTTCCTTTGAAAACACTTCCAACTGACTCCAGCAGCATAGCTGAGCTATTTCTCCACTCTTCTCAATAGCACAGTTGAGTAAAAAGGGAAGGATTTCCTCTGATGTTCACTTGAGCCAAAAAACCAAAACAACCTCAGAGTTGAATTTACCACTCTTCCATAACTACCACGTATCAGAAGGGCCTGTCTGAGATCACAACTGACACACAAAGAAATTAATTTGGTGTTGACACTTCACAGTGCTTTGAGATCGTAAATCAGAGGCTGCTTGGCAGGTAACAAACACCACCTTCCTTAAACACAAGAACACAGCAGCTGAGGAGACTTTCTGAGTCATCAGGCACAGTCCCCCACTATCATGGATTGCAGCAGCTAATATCCCTGTTTCCTTAATAACCCTCATTATCACAGCAGCTAAGTATCTGGCAAAGTAACAATGCTGGCTCTGTCTCCCCACAATGATCTGAGCCTGTGTGCGTGCTAAGAGGGAAGAGATATGATTTGTACATTTTGATAGACCTGTGAACTCCTGAAAACAGACAACAGTCAGTTAGAGCCCTATGGAAACCTGGGCAGGAAAGATCTTTGTAATACTTCTCAGACAAAAACAGATATAAAGCAAATTATTCTATCCCACTATATACCTGGAAGGATCACGTTATGTTTAGGCAACACATTCCTTCCATGCAAAAGTTTAGTCCCAGACATTAAAAAGAACAAATAAATCTTTCTAGTTTTAAAAAGTCTATGTACTCAGCTTAGACAGGCACACAGCAGAGTCAAGTGAAGTGTGTGTTCCCTGTGATAATAAATCTCTAAACCGAAATCAAAGCCAAGTTGAACTGCATGCTAGGCATTAAGTGTGTCCCAAACTGCTCATCTTGCTAAACCTTCATAATAAAATAACATTACAGTCTCTATAATTACATGGTGCAATGATGCCACAGGAGTAAAGCCTAAAGAAAGGCTTAATTTTCCAGGCTTTGCAACAAGTGTGAATTGGTGTGGGGCTTAAAAGACATTCACAGTCTGGACCCAAGCCTAGGTGCAAATAGGACTGCCATATGTGACATAGACCAGGCAAATGGTGTGAGTTCATGCTCAGACTTGCCAAGCAACCACCAGGAAGGGAAGCTCCCAGAGCCCCCCAGATTTATTGGAGCTGCCTGTGGCTCCTATGGTGCTGTTTCTGACACATCTGAACAGAGGGACCTGGAAAGGTTTGGGGAACTTTTGCACTGTTGCTTCTGACAAACCATGAAAGAGGGGCAGCTAAAACAAGGAAACAAGGAAAGATGTCAAAAATGTAAATAGTACTTATAACAGTAACCTGCATTCCTGTGGAGAAAGGTTGTCCATGCTCAACTGCTTCAGCACAAGGCAAACCATCCCCTGGAAGGGCCCCTCTTTGCAGGGTCTGCAGAGGCACCCTGGAAGACCTTGGGTGAGATTCACAGCTTTCAGATTGTTAAAGTTTGGTTCAATCAGTCCTCTTGCTCAGTTTTTCCACTACCTTCTCATGGAACTTGTAACCCATGGGATAATCCACTGTTGTGAAGTCAATAGAAAATGATGAAATATCATCCAAAAGTTCATGGAACAAATTGTTTGGGAATAAGTACAGCCAGAAATACTAAAATGATAATTTCAATATCTGATTAAAAGAACATTCTGGGGGTTCTGACAACATTTAATTTTTCTTCTTTTGGTGACCTGAAATATTTCATTTTTAATCAAGCCATGCCAAAAGCAAAAGAAAAATAGATCAGTGTTATACTAAGCTGAAATAAAATGACTTATTTAGACTCTGCAGAGAGAGCCAGAATTTAGAAGAAAAGCAAGTTTTATTTCAATCACTTTGATTTCATAATACCATCAACTTCCCATTAAAACTATCATCAGACTTCTCTGTCAAGCCTTATGACTGTGTGACATATTGGCGTTTTAGACAATTCTGCAGATTTTTACTTATACTCATGGATCAGATATGTCCCTTGATCTGCCCCAGAGTTGTATCAGCAAGAGGGAAGTATTAGTAGCTATTTACTGACATGTAAGGCCCATAAGGGTCACATAAACAGCAGTGAGGAGTGAAGAGGTGGTGGTTCTCCTACAAAACTCTATCTAGTACCGGGCATACAGTGACAGGTCAGGCATGGGGTCTCCTGAGCCATGTGGGAGCTGCACTCAGGTGTCTGCACAGCCTCCTCACAAACTGGAGAAACTACTCATTATAACATCTCTATAAATGCTTTTGTATAATAGGGTAACTCTCCCTACAGACTTCCCTGATACAGTCTTCCTTTACCCGCTCTTCAGATGCTTTTGGCAAACACTAGTGAAAACAGACTCTTGAGGTGTGGGGTTAATTGTTCTCCCTTTTCTGTATGCATAAATATTCTGCAGACTGAGAATTGCTCTTTCCAGAAATACACAAATCAAGTAAAAGTTTCATATCCCCAACTCATGGATAATTTCAGAACCTGGTTTGCAGCAATTAAAACAAAGGGTGCTTGTTCTAACGCATTGTTTTCGCACTAGAAAGCCCAGTCTGCCTTCAGCTGTCTTTACCAACTAGGAATTCAAGAAGAAAGCAGCTATTAAAGTTTTCTCTACCCAGTTTAAATGTGGCACAACACACATTCCTGGCCAACTTTTCAGACTAAACATCTTAGTAAATTCTTCCTGACAATAGTTAGTGACAAGCATGTCAAAACCAACAAACTCAGTCACATACAAGGCTTATCAATAATTTAGGCTTTTCCCCCACGAGAGACTGTGTGTTTTGCAATAATGAAATATATGATTTTAAAAATAAATAATAGGCTGTTGTCAGACCGATTGTAGCTAGAAGTTATGAATTTGATTGATTGAACATTTGAGTTCATTCTCTCTAGCAAGATCAAAGCGAAACTCTTCCATTTGCCCAAGGCCACTTGCAATTTATTTAGAGATTGTGTTCATATCCCAGCAGGTAGCAATATTGGACTGAGGTACACAGAAAATCAGCTCTTTGAGGTTTTTTCTGAGTCCAAGGGATGCAACAAATGAGATTTTTTTTAGTTCATTAAATCATTAACCACTTAATCACTAAAAAACACAACATCAGTTGCATTTTCCCTTAGCTAGGTATAACAAGGAAGAAGTCATGGTATTGAAAACCTCTGTTTCAACATTGATGCCTTTGTCAAATATGTCAAATATGACGAGTCTGTAGTTTTTATTTGTATGGTTATTTTCCCCCTCCCTCTTTTTGGTTTAATTATCATGGCAGAAGGTAATGACACCCAAAAGGGACAGGAATATGAATAGCAATGACAAATCCTTTTAAGAACAACATGGAAAATAGCACACGTGCATGAAAGCACACAGAATATGTTTGTATAGCAGATATTGCAAGCACCCTAGTGCGAAAGGGCTCCAAACAAATCAGCCCAGACTAATGTGAAACCTTCAGCCACCCTGAGACACAGCCAAGATCAGCTGCTTCTCCCCCTTCCCCAGACAGCATTCACATGCTGACTATAGAGCTTTGCAAGGCTCTCTCACCAAAAAAAGAATCATTCTTTAGCTGTCCTGTATTCATCCTACATGAGATTTGGGGATTAGCAGCATTAAAAGGAACAAACCCCAAACCAGAGCGAGCAGGGTCAGTGCAGGTGGCCGAGCAGAGCTCGGTGGCAGCGACGCGCTCACATCAGAGCAGCAGCTCCGTGCCGGCCTGGCAGGGCTGCCAGCAGCCCAGAAAACCTGCTCAGACAGAAAGATGAGGATGGGCTGAGAGCAGGGAAGGAGGACTTCCAGGAGTCAGGTGCACCCACCTCAGAACAGGAGAGGGGGTTTGCAGGAAGTGTAGCAGGTCGATCAGGTAGGCCAGGCAGAGGATGGCCAACACTGTGTGGCCAGGGTACTTGGGTCCAGTTTGGAAATCGTGCCACTTGTGGCCATCACACCTTCTGCCAGTGGGAAAGACCTGTATCTCCCAGTCAAGTGGATGAGAGACATCTCTTGGTCTGATGACAACTTGGATGAGGTCTGGATTCAAGGCCCTGGTTAAGTGCAGCTTCAAAGGGCTTTGTCTCCACTGAAAGCTTGGATTGGGAACAGACTCATCCATCCACTTTGGGTCAATGAGCTGTAGTGGTAGGGTCTTCTCCAGAGGGAGAAGATATGCTAAAAAGCATATCTTCTAAATATCATGCTAAAAAGCAAAGGCAATGGGCATCTTGTACTTTCTCTGCAAGAGTGCCCCTTGGATCTCTGAACCCCAGCTAACAAAAGTAGAAACTAGGAATTAGGGATCCAAGATCTTTAAGGCAAAAAAAAACCCTAAAAACATTAAAGATCTACTTGTACAAGTTATCTCACAGTAAGAGCTGGGAACAGAACCAAGCAATCCCAATCCTCCTGTTCCCAGTTCTCCTGCTCATTAAGGAGAATTAATTTATTCCAGTTGTGGAAAAACACAATTAGAAGCACAATTAGACCCAGTAATACTGATTGCAGATGTGTTGCTCCATATTGGGGGAAAACATGGCATTGAAGGTTGGAAAAGTGGCAGCTATCACCTGCTCATGTTATCTGAAAAAGAGAGAGAGAAGGAAAAGCTGAGCAAACACAGCAGTATCAGAGGGGTTTCTCACATATAATACCTTCAGTCTAAGCATGGAGTTAAAGAATAAAGAGTGAGTGTTTTCTCAAAAAACCCTAAACTTCATTGAATTTCCCCATAACAGACCAGTACCATAAGTGGTCAACAGTCCAGCTAAATAACCCATACAAGGTATTTATCAAAGAATACACAGGCTGTACCCAAAGTACATCTCTTTACAGTGATCACCAGTCACTAGAGGGCATTTATGTCCATGAAGATGTCAGACACAATTTTTTCACCAAAGATATGATTAGTTAATGAGGCTTGACTGTTCCTAGAGTTCATCTAAACAGCTGAACATGGTCATGGGTATGCAAACACATAAGCACAATTAGTAGAGTTCTTCACAGACTTTCAGAAATGTTGACAGCAAGTTACAAGATCAAGCCTGGTTCATTTTCTTTGTGGTATAGCCTGAAGGACAGAAAAAACAAAGTGCTTCAGGGTCCCAAGGTAGAATTCAGGTCTCCCAGGATGGAGAGATAAGAGCAGAGATTCAATCTGCCTACAAAAATGACCTGAAGGAGTGACCAGATTCTCATGCAGAAACAGGAGAATAGAAATAGTATTTTGGATCTCAACAGGTACAAAATGGTCAACCTGGACATCTCCTCAGGTAGGAACTTAATCACGAGCTTATATGTATGTTTCATGGTGTCATGACTTGGATGTAAATTCTTCCTGTATGAATCAGCTTTTATTTAATAGGAAACTAGAAAGATAAAGCTGCAGGTAAATCAAATCAAAGCTGAAAAACTGCCTTGAATACCACGAAGGAGACATGAGATAAACATGCCAAAGTTACTACTTTTTAAAATTTTATTTCTACTACATCCAATCTCAAAGTTTTTCGTAAATGCCAGTGTCCAGGTGATTAAAATAAGAAAAGAAATCAAACTAGACCACTGGTACTCTCTAGAACTTATGAAGAAACTAGAGATGTATAAAATAATTGATAGAAAGCTGGATAATAACATTATTTTGCCATCAAAACCCTTTTCTCTAAACGCTGTCTACCCACCATTGAGATAGACCTGTTTGGTTCTAAACACTTTTCTGATTTCAATGGCAGATTGCCAAAAGATGTGAAACATTGGCTGATCTTCTGTGCTAACACAGAAAGTGAATTGAGTATTTTTAGTCAGAGCCTAAGACACAGAACTGCAGGGATTATTTCAGAAAGTGAGCCTTAAGTTTGTGGGCAGAGCAGGTGTTATCCTTTAAAGAGAGAAAAACTATTAACTTGGCCTCACAGAAAGTGATGGAGTGGCTGAGAACATTGCTGTGGAAGACCCCAGCATTTTTGCCTTTTGTGCTGGAGATACAATTGTTTAGGTTAACAGAAACATTAAACAAAATGTTCTGAATATACCAGCAGTCTTGAATCAACGGTTTAAATTAGCTTCACTTTTTTCTAACTTGCTCATCAGTTATTTGTTCAACCATGACTAAATATTCCATATAAGGAGAAAAAAATTAACCACTGAATATTGGAGCAAATCTGAGCAAAAACCCTGTAGCCTTCAAAATCACCCACTAGATCATGAACAAAATAATAAGTGCTATTGCTAATGACAAAGGATCAAAATAATTGTAGTCCTGCTAGTCTAAAAATAGAAGCAAGACAGAAGCAGTAAGGAAGAATTTAACTTATATACAGCCAAATGGCTTTGCCTCTCCTTGTAGCCCTTGCTCACATATACTTTGATAATTGTGGCTAGAGCATGGAAGGTAAAGTTCACCATTTGTACAGGTGATGACAAAACATGAGATAGATTAACACCAATATTTCAGCTTTCACCAGCTTTCTAGCTGGTTTATTCCTACAAACTGCCTGCTTATTAACACAATGTGATCTTCCCCAAATGGATATTTTTGCTCCCTTTCAATCCAGCTTTCTGCACACCTATCCCATGGCCAAGACAAAGGAAGGAAAGTTTGGGGGGTTTTTATTGTCTTTTGAAAGAAAAAAAATCCAGTGCAGAGAAGAGATGGTTTTGCCATCATCTAAGAACAGCTGAGACTACGGAAAAGCTGATCAGCATTCAGTGTCTGAGAAGGTGCAAGCAAGTGTAAAACAGAACTTAAATCAATGAGACACAACTTCAATCCAGGAAAAAAATTGCAGGCTTAAGGCCTGGTGAAAGTTCCTGTTTCCAAAGATAATTGGAAATTTTGTAACTGAGAAAAAAAAAGAGAACAAGAAAGAAAAGTCACATTGCACATCAATGAGGTGGGAGAAAGTTCTGGTTATCTACATTGGCAGGGAGGTGGTGATTAATGAAAATCACTCACATTCTCTGGCCACTGCCAGCAATGGTTGACAAGCTAAAATTGGCACACAATGATAGGCTGAAAAATGCTGCGTGTATTGGCAGCTCTTCCTTTTCCTCTTGGTATCCTCCAGCTGCAGAATTTATTTTTAGTTTGTTTAGAGATTTTGGATTCCTCCACAGGTCTCTTGTTCTTGCTTTGGTACTACAGCATGGTGGCATAAGTTCCCAGGCATTTAAGAAAATAAAAAAATAAACCAGTTGTAGCTGTAGCAGGAGGTCTAATCCAGAGTAGCTGTTTGTGTTTATCATGTGGCAACAGCTGGGCACGTTTAAGCAGTCATCTTAAGCATGGTGAGAAAACCTGGAGCTGGCTCCACAAAGAAAATTGAGTCCTGGACCTGCAAATTCTAAATTCTTAACCATCTCATGAAGGCAGCAGTCAGAGTTAAGCCTGAAGGGAACCATAACGACCTGAAAGCATGAACCAAAAAATTCAGGGCTGAGATCACAAACCAGTGGCAAGTGCTAAGGAAAGAGATGGGAGTCCTGTGTATTACCAATAAGGTGCAGCCAGAATTTCAGAAGAGTACTTCACCTTGGAACTACTGAAGCAGGAGCTCCTTATCAGGCTTTTTACCCTTCCCATCCTCAGACTCAGTATTTTTCCTATTCTTACCCCACATATCAGTATAGTTTGCTTTCCATGTCAGGAACTGGAGGCTCCTCCTAAAAGCACTTGCTGATGTGATAGTATGAAATTTAATTAATTGTTTCAAATCAGATCCACAAATACAACATCCTTAAAGAAAGCTCTATATGTGTAACAGAGCCAAATCTACCCCTTAACATCCATAAAATGCCCTGGAACATTCAGATATAAAGCTTTAGAGAAGTTGACAGAGTAATAATTAAAGCTGACTGTTCCTATTTCAGCTGAAGACACCCTGACCTTCAGTTCAGGCACCCAAAAGCTGGTAGTCAAAGCATACCTAGATGGGTGTTGTGCTGACTGTGAGGATGCAGAAGAGCCCACAGTGGAATTCCAGGGTTTTTCTTTGCACCACATTGTGCAGTCTAAAGGAAAACCAGCCACTGTGCTTGTGCTGGAGACCTGAAAGGTCAGTGACAAACCACCACGTAGGATACGGATCCTGTCTCTTCACTTCTGTTTTGTTTTCCTGAGCACACTGAAAAGAAATCAGTGAACCTACAAATGTGCTGCTCTGACCTCTTACATTGTTCCTTTGGGCTCAGACACCAGTGCTGCTATGAAGCAGCTCCAAGCTGGCATGGCATTGTGGCATTGACATGCAAATGAGCAAAGCCAATGGAATATTTCCAGTCCTTAGGAATTCTTGATTTTGATATTTTCTTTCTTTTTTTTTATTTTTTTTGGTGTGGTTTGGGTTTTTTATAGGTTTTATTTATTTTTTGATGTTTTCATAGTCTCCCAGAATAACTTAGATGTATTCCTGCTTCAACTGTTACTTTTTTTTTTCCCAGCAGACTTAGAGCCTTAGTATGTGTTTGTTTATATATACATATAGATGTGTGTAAATTCAGCTTACTTTAGGAACAGGAATATTTTAAGCATTTCAACTACAAGAAAAAGCATATGATGATTCTTTGAAATTCCTCCGTGTAAAACAACTGCAGCTGCCCCTGCCTTGCTTTAAAATCATCAGAAAATCTGAGACCTAACACCCAGCAATGATTATTCAGTGTGCATGAACTGGCAGCCTGTGCACCATCCAGGAGGAAAAAAAAATAATACATTTCCCCCTTTTTTGGCTCTTTAGGGACGAGCCAAAAACTCAACAAGTAAAACTTGAGTGAAACTTTTACTGCAAAATTGTTCCAGAAATGTACTTTTTGCATAGTTTAATTGGGTTTAGATCCCCCAGAGTCAAAAACAACTCCCCTGACCCCTTCTAGCAGCTTTCTAAATGAAAAACACTGAAATCTTCAGGGGGCTTAACTTGCAATAAAGGTACAGGGCAGGCTTTATCCAATCTTCCAAGTGCTTAAATGCAAAGTTCTGGCTGATGCCTGAGAAGACCCTGAAGTTGTGTGCATAGTTTACCTCGGAGATGGCAGTGGGGCAGCTGCACCTTTTGTGTACGGGCTACAGGAGAATGGGAACACATTCATCTACTATGGCTGAGTCAAAAAACTTGAGCATATTTTTTCCCCCTCCATTAGACATCAGGGGACATTGTTAGCAATGAAAGCAATGGCAAAGCTCTTCTCCTCAAAGGGCTCACTGGTTTCAGACACCGTAGAGATGTAGGTTGCTGTAAAAGGTGCTGAATGCTGTTGTGAGCTGTTTCAAAGAGAAATGACATTTGTACCCTCCCATATGCTTGCTGAGTGCCATTTCTACTTTCTTCTACCTATTCCTCCCTGAACTGTAACTTTTTGCATTTGTTTCAATTATCTAAAGTGAAACTTGACAAACACAGTAATGAACCCCAGGCCAGTTTTCTCATGTGATCTACCACTTTGTGCAAAGACAAGAAAGAATTTTTAGAATTTGACCAGCAAAAGGACCTCAGTATTAAGACATGCATTTTAAGGTTTCTCTGTGTGTTTTTGTTGGGGTTTTTTGTTTGTTTTGTTTTGGTTTTTTTTTAATGTGTATAGCAATAGATATTAAAGCACTCAGAATAGCTGAAAATTCCAACGTTGCTTAATAATAGCATTTATTTTAACATCCTTGCCTATATATAGGATCTTGAGGTTCATGTCCAGAGGGAGGGTTTGTTTTGTTTGAACCACAGAGCTGTGGTGCAGTGGTCCAGACAGTCTTAATTTTATTTAGCTTACGAAAAAACAGGAGACAAAGTGTTTACATCTCCAAGTATCTCAATAAACCCATGGATTATTGCTAATACCAGACCTCTGTGAATCTCACCCCAGGCCCAGTATTGCCATTGATTACATTGAGGTTTTCAACAAGCTGCCAGCCCATGAATCCTCTGGAGGATGAGAACAGACAAAAATAAGTGGGTGGGGTAAAGAGGAAGGGGATGTTTCAGTTCGGAGGATGCTCTACTAAGGATAAATTGGCTTGAAAGAACAGGAACATAAACACCACCCTTGGCAATGAGCAAGTTAGCAAACAAAAATACCCCAGTATTTTTGTAATGGTGCCTGATAAATATCAAAATGGTCCTAGATTTCATTTAAATGTTAAAACTGGATTTGGATCTGGAAACAAAGGATAAACACATTTCTTCTGACATTTGGTGATGCCTGATGACATGCAATTTCATTGCTTTTTTTATGATGTAATTTTTGTAAGTGATACCAGTTGTCATCAAACGTCATAAAATCCAGACTTGCCTCAAGTCATCAATATTTATTGTTCTCTTCCAACAGAGCCTGTTTCGAGTTTGGCGCGCATGGCTTTAATTGTTTAACAGAAGAGTTAAGCCCAGCCTACCCTGGAATAAAACACCAGTCTGAGATGGATCTGCTGACATGATGCACTTGAGGTCTTCTGGCAGCTGGTGCAGCAAATGCCCTTTAAAGGAAAAAAAATTTAAAAAGGGAAGAGATGGGGATCTAGCTGGATGCTGGATTAGTAACAGGATACTGAGCTGTTTGCTTCTGGGCCAGTCATTCGAGTCCTCCCTGGGCTGGAGCAGCCACCACCTCCTGCCACTGCAGGGTCACTGGGCCCCCAGGGAGCAGGGGCAGGTGTCCCCAGCATTCCACATGGCATTAATTAATGCCATGGTTCTCTGGAGAAGCCAGGAGAGAACGGTGGTAAACAAACCTGCCCTGAAGGGTGAGTTTGAGACAGACCAGTCTGAGCCCCTGCTATGCCTGCCCTCGTCAAAGAAACACATCCAGCAGTACCTGGAAAGAATTCTGCTCCTTCAGAGTAGAGACTTTAGGCCTCAAATCCTATATATTATGGGATCACAGGGAAGAAAACCAACAAAAAAATCCCCAAATGCCACACCCTCTCTTCTCTACTACTTGTTCTTCCAGTGTTGTCCAAACCTTACGTGTTATAGGAAATGGTGGCACGTGCCTCTTGTGTAGGAGGGACATCTTAACCCATGGACACCCATAGTACCAGCCTCTCACAGACCCATCCTGACTGTTTATTCTCTCCTTTCAGGAGATTTCCAAGTCTCCATGCCCTTCTTCTTTTGTCAAAGGGAAGAAGTTTAACTTCATGGGTGTTTCGGGTCGGACAGGAAGAAAATCTTTTGGCTATGTGCAGCAACTAAAACAAAAATGAACAGGAAAGGCCCATTTAAAAGAGTTGGGGATGGGAGCAGTGGAAGTTTGGCAAGGACAGGGATGCAACAAAGACAGAAAAGAGGACATTTTTGGAAGAAGCGCTGTAAGCTTGAGCCTCTCTAAAGAGCTGCATAAAATTCACTGGAGCAGCTGAAAGCAAGGAATAAAATTCACCTGACTTGTCAAGAGAACATTGTTCACAAAACCCTGATAATTTGGCTTTTAAAGCACACAGACTAACTCTCATATGTGGATGCACTTCTGATTGCTTGCTACATTTCCTTTAACTGGGTGGTTTTGGGGTTTTTTGGTTGTATTTTTTTTTTTTTGTCCACACAGCTGGTAGAAGGAGCTTGTACAGTTTCAGTTCACATTTGTCTTTGTGAATATTTTATGCTACTGCCCAGGATATCAGCACTAGATCACCAAATCTCAGCACAGCACAGGTGCTTTACAGCTCAGATGTGCCTAGGATTAGACAGCCTAAAAATCTCATGCTAAAAAAAAAAAAAGGAAGTTTAAATTTCCAGACATTACTTACAGTTTTAATTGGCTTTCTGAGTCTGCTCACACATGGCATGAGGCAAACTGCATTTTGCTCACAGGCCTGCAACACAGGGAGGTTTGGTCAGGATCTATTAAAACCTCTTTTCATCACATGCTTGACTTCCTTTAGCAGTGCTCTGAGACTCCACGGTTTTCTTTATTTGTTTTTTTGCATTTCTCAACCCTGGGTCCTTCATGCACATTCATTAAGGAGGTCTCACAGCATGCCTGTGAAGTGGGTTGCTACTTCTGCTCACTGCATTTCATGTAGAGGAAAACCAAGCTGAGCAACAGCTTTGTGTGCCTCCAAGGGGGACACCAGGACATGGTGAGGAGTCCAGCCCTTTAGAGGAGGCCTTTTGGAGAACATTCCCTCAGGTGCCACCTTCCTAACTGTGTTCAAGGTGCTAGTGTGCCAGTGGGAATGAATTAAACCACTGTGTTGCTTATTGTTGCCTCTCCACCTATCTCTGCAGCTGTAAATCCCAGTGGGGTGTAGTGGAGCAGGTTTGGGTCGACCTGACATGGGGACCACAGAGGGGGACTGCTGCCACCAGCCACCCACTGGAAAGGACATGGGGCTGAGCCAGGATGCCCATGTACCCAAAGGCTGCAGGGCAGGCAGTGCCTGACTCAGACATAAGCAGCCTGATGGATTCTGCTGGTGCAGACACCTGCAGACCTTTTGGCTGAATTTTTTAATTTTCTATTTCATTGCCAAGCAGAATTTCTACTCTCCTACAGGGAGAGAAAGATGGCCCTTTTCTGATGATAAGATTTTTTTTCTAATTTTCAAACTCTAATGCAGCTCTGTTACCTGGGAGAATGTTTTTTCCATGACACTGGAGGACAGCCCATGGAGAAATTACTTTATAAATATCATGGAAGAGGCTGGAAAAGGAGTTGTAAACATGCAGGATGGCCTTAAATGTAAATTTGAATAAAAACATGAATGGCAGGACCATGTGCATACTGCCTGCTCTTTAATGCAGCGTTTAGGCCTGTCCTAATGCCACCCTTTGGTCTGGTTCCCATTCAGTATTTCCAGTTGTGAAAGGTCATCATGCAGATTTCTGGTAGTTACTGAAGCATCATCCAGTAGAGGCAGTATCTGGTGATTTCTCATTTGTTAAAAAGCTCTGGGAATACTAACCTTTACTGAACAGCACATCAAATTTTGGGTGAGTGCTATGTGCTGTGAAGATTAATAATGTAGGCCCTGGGAAACTGTGCAGCACAGAGGGAAGAAAACTACATAGAATACTTTTACTTGATGGTGGGAATCAGTGTTTTCAGAGGAGGCAGTGTAAGGAGATATTATAAATATACCCTGCACCCCCAACAGGTGTGCTCAGCCATTTGGAGTGAGAGTGTATGGGAAATATTTTCTTTGTAAAAAAGAGAGGAAGAAAACTCACACTCTTGGACAAAACACCTTCTGGTAGGTACAGGAAGAAACCTGTTTTCAAATAGATCTTCCATCTCTTGAAGCAGTGTTAGCTGGCACCTGTTTGTGAAGAGACAGGTTGCCATATCCATGGGGAGCTGATGAAATATCTTGGGATAATAAGTGGCCTCTACAAGAGCCTTTACTTAAAAAACTTATTTACCAATGTTGATTTAACATTCCTTGCTTAAGAGTGCCTGGGTATCACCAAAGACAGTGGTGTTTAGTCAGGCTAAAGAGCTGTTCCGACATACTTGTGACTGAAGTACAGCACAAGGTGAGCAGCCAGCGTGGGGCAGGCAGCGTGTGCAGGGCAAACAGCCCCTTCTGCTCCATGCCTACAGTCCAGGGCTGAACAGGGACGTGTTAGCTCCAGATCCAGCAGTGCTTTTCAGACTGGGTTCTGTGGGCTAATTCCCAACTGAACACTGGAAAGTTTAGTTTGTATTGGCCTGCTCCAAAAGGTAAACTGTGTGCCTTGCCTGTTTTAATGAAACAGACCTGTCTGCATGCACGTAACTCTCCCAGCTGCTTCAGCCCTTTCAGCTCTTTGGATGACACTGGCTGAATGCCAGACCTCCACTGCCCAACCAGCACGTGGCTAAACCCACAGGAGAGGCTGGAGCACCTCATGGTGTTGATAAAGCCAATTCTGCTGAAACACCCAGAATTTTATCTTTATCCAAAACATCACTGAGCTGGGCCAAAAATACCATTAGCTATTTCCATCCTTATCCCTAATGTTTGCACAATGGAAGAAGTGAAACATGATGTTAAAAAAAGGTTTGGGTTTTTTTCAAATATAAGAAAACAATTTCTCTGGAAAAAAAATCATTCTTGTTGTCATATCCATCTTCTGTTTTGAGGACTTGATCCTGCAGAGCTCCTGGCTCCACCTCAGACTGTCAAAAATTACATAATGAAATGGAAAAAAAAAATTCCCAATTTTTCCTTAACCCTAAAGCCATTGATAATATACAGTTAGACATTCCCTTTGGAAAGACACAGCCCTGGAAAGGCACCAGATATGAGCTTGGGAGCTCCAGTGCTGGCCTGGAAATGTTACCCTGTTCAAGTCAAGCAGTGTGTGTGGAAGTGAGCGCTGTGTCCCATCAAAAAGGATGCAGGACAGAGTTTATAATATGAATCCAGGGCCATGTGGTTTACCACTATTCATTAATAATCCCCTTTGTTCCTTCACACAAAGATGTGGAGCATTCCAGCTGAATACACTTTATGGCACTCTCCACCTTGGACAAACAATACACACTGCAGTGTTCCTGTAAACTCCTTGGCCAAATAATCACTGGGATTCTTGTCAGTGGCCTGAAGAGGGAGGAAAATGTTGTTCATGGAGAGAATTAGGAGCCACTGACCTCCATGCAAATATTTCTTTCTTGTACTTCCTTTGTCCTCTCCTATTTTACAACAATAAGACTGTTTTCGATGGGCAGGAAATGAGTTGTTTGGGAATGGAGGTGCTGCATATCGGTTTGTGGGTATTTTTTTGCTTGTTTGGTTGGTTTTTTTTTTTTATTTTTTTAAAGTGCATGTAATTTCACAATTAGCCTACAGCAAAAATTAGCCCTTCATGTAGATTCACTCACAGAAAAAAATAGACTTTTTCCTGGGACTGTAGTAAACATTTTTAAAACAGACGTAGCCTGAGGTGATGCTATTCTTGTGCTCCTGTTTAGAAAGGAAAGGATAAAAAAATTGTGAAATGGATCATTCCTGAGTGGATTAAAACTGTAAATGCCTGTTAAAAACACAATCTCCAATCATATGGGCAGATGCTGCATCCTACTATATAATAAAGTCTCTACCTGGAAAAAGGAAGGGCAATTTAATTGACAGATATTTTCAAATCCACAATAATATACCTTACAATGGGTTGGTCAGAGTTTGATGCTGTAGCCCTTATTCTTGGCAGTAATCATTGCTCACCAGAGCAGTCTACTGGTTTCACCTTTTACCAGCACTAAACTGGGGGGAAAATAAAGAATATCCACGGATAAGTTTTTATCTTTGTTAAAGTGACACATTCTCTTCAACCATTCAAGAAATATCATCCTCTCTTATCACACTCTCAAGGTCTTCAAGTACCTACATGAGGAAGAGGTTTCTGATGGAAGAAGAGTCTTTAATCTAGCAGAAAAAGGCATAATGAGATCCAGTGATTGAAAGCTGAAGTTAGACAAATTCAAACTATCTTATCTAGGAACTTGGTAGATTCCCCATCACTTTTGAAGTCTTTAAGAAGATATCCAGTCTTGATGTAAAAGATATGCTCTAGATCAAACAGAAGTTATGGGTTTGATGAGAAAATTATTGGGTGAGGTTCTGCAGTCTGTGTTATGCAGGAGGTCAGGCACGGGAATCATAATAGTCCCTTCTGGCTTTAAAATCTGTGAAGCCCAAACACGACTTCAATAAGGAAAAAGCAAGCCACCCTGACGACCTCTTCTGCCCACAGAACTTTAATTTTGGAAACAGAAGCTGGTTAAAGCAGTTCATCAGCCTTACCTGGACTCTGCTTAGCAGACTATTCGTAACACCTCGGGATCTTTCAAAGAAAGAAATTTAAAAACAGTCTAGTTTCTCTTCAATAAAAGAAGTTGGAAAGCGCTGACTGGTTTCTCAACCAGCACACAGCTATTTCTTTTCAAACTATAACAAATTTATTTTAAATTTTCACAGCAAGCCTTTTATGTTGCTTGTCATAATTGCCAACATTTATCTATTTGATACTCCTTATAACATATTCTTGCAAATGAAAAGGAACTGAACTAATTAGGTAAGATTCCTACATTTAATAGTATTTATATAGCTGTGAAATAGGGAATAAATAATGTCCTATAATCACATTATTTTTATTGCTTTTCTACTCTGTAGCTAAGTTACAAAATAACTTTCAATTTGAGTCCCAATAATACCAGCTTTCACAGTTTTATCTTGAGTCCTGATAATTTTCCTTAAATTGCCAGCTCCAGGAGTCATATGAATATATGAAAATCTTGTCATTTCTTTTCAAAAGAAGTAATCTTTCACAGTGCTTGCCAGTAAAGTTTGAAAACGTGATACTCACTCCTCAAAAGACCTAACCAAAGAGCTAAGTAAATAAGCACCTCCAGTTCATTTTTCATCTTATAATTTTAAGGCAAACCTCCTGATTCTGGAATTTAAACATTTCAGGTTGGCAGCCCCCAGGTGTATTGAGACTTGACTTCTCTCATGGGGAAGGAAAATCTGGCTGGGCTGGAAAAGGCCACATCAGTTTAACTGACTAGGCTTAAAAATACCTATATTTCATAAATAAACAACATTCAATCTAAATCAAAGACTTGAGCACAAGATGAAAACTTGGAGAATCTGATGGTTTGGTCTAGACCAGGGACCTGGTGTGGCTTCTCTGACAGGACATTTCCCTCTGGCTTGGTTTGGAGGGCAGCCACTCAATTGGCCCTTTGAGCCATGATGACAATTTGGGCAAGGATACAGCAACACACACCACAGCCCTGCCCCATTTCTGCACCACTGGCAGCATCAGCTGCAGTTTGTCTGTGGTCTCACTGTGGTCTTGAAGAAGCTAAAACCAGTTTTCTGAGACACAAAATATTTTATTGACATGGTGTTACATGAGTGATATAGGGGACAAACAAAGATGACATATTGACTCTATGATTCAGAAGGTACAAAAGGCATTTATTAATAGAAAATCACACTCTTATAGAAAGCATAGTGAACCTAAGACCTGATTGGTCTTTAGGAGATTCCTCTTGCACTATTGGTCAAGCAGGGAACAACTCCTTCTTGTAAACATCCCTCACAACACCAGGTGCAAGGGATATGATAATAATGTTTTAATTATTTTCTCTAAGTTTCCCAGGCCAAGCCTGGGAGAAATTATCTCTGTTCTTTCTTTAACAGACCTGAGAATACCCCAAAACATGGGGCTGCTGCCATTCTTCACGCAGCGTTTGGACAGGGGGTCAGTCACCTCCACTGCTCCTGTAGGTGTCCAGGTGTGTGTGGGGCAGTGCAGGCTGTGCCCACAAAGTCCTGGGAGTCACCACTGGATGGGAAGGGGTCTGTGGGAAACAGAAGAGGCTCTAGCTTGCAGGAGAGGGTGGTAGTGGGGCTGTCCCCACATCGGGGGACAGACACTATTGCAAGATTTAGACTATCAAACATTTGTTTGAAGGGTGAATCAGCAGCAAGGTGGACAGAAACTCAGGGCTTAAACATCTTCAATGCCCTGAACCTGCTCACACTGGCACAGCAGGGCCTCCAAATGGGCTGGGGTGCAGAAGGCATGTGAAAAGTGACAATAAATGTAAAAGCCTCCTCAAAATCTCCAGTCCTTGAAGAGGCATGGACACCCTGCCAGCTCTCCAGCTCTTTTCTGTTGTCATCTCACTCCAAACTGTCACAAGATGTCAGTGTTTTCAGACACTCCTGCTATGGCTGAGCAAACAGCCTCTCCACACTGCCTGGCTGACTTTCAATGGCATAAAATTCATCCACAAAATTGAGCCATAAGGTTCTCAGCAGAGTGGCAGTATGACAAAGAAACTTGGTGTAGGAACCACATCAGCCTCTGACAGTGGGATCAAGGTGCAGTTGCAGTTTACCCTTGTCCCTGGGGTAGCTGAAAGGCACCTGGGTGCCCAAGTTGAGGTGGTGATGCTTATGAGGATCACTGAGTTTAATACAGCCCTGGTTTTGAACCAGATCTTTTTTTTCCCCTCCCCTTGAAAAATTCTTTTAGAGTGTTCTGGAATGTGAAGTTTGTTTTAGCTGGTAAATTCCTTAATCCCAGGTTTCCCTGCATGACACACCAGTCACGATGTCCTCTGGTGGGTAGTTCAAAATCCTGCCTATTGGCATTTTCCAAGTTCCTTTGGCATCCAAAGACCTTAATCCAGACCCCTCTCTTCACCCATATATACATAGAAGGATTTTCAGGGACCCAAGGTCATCCACTCTTCCCAGAAAATATAGCATATCCAATTTCTTATCCCCTGCTGACCCTGTTACTCTGAGGCATGGGAATTACAAAAAATAGTGGTTTGTGTTGAGATCCCTGGGCTTTATCCTCCCAGTGAGTTGTTATTTCTACGAATGTTAAAAATCCACTTGTACAATATAAGAGGAACACCTTAATACAAAAGGCATCCACAATTACAGAACTATCTTCAATGTCCCTGTAAAACCTGGGTATATAACCACATGGGTTATAAAATCAGTGTGGTATCCTACATTAGAAGCTTTGAATTAGCTTTTTAAGGTAATTCAACTCATTGCCATCATCTAAATAAGAATATTCCACTAGGCAACAGACAGACTCCACCAGCTGGATAACACTAATGTCCCCTCATCACACTGGACCCTCCTGGCAGTATTCAGTGAGTCCTGCAATGGGGACAAATGGTGCTGTACAAGAATTTTTTCCCTTCTTCTTCATGAGAGCTTTGACTTTTCCAGACCCAGAGTTTGTTTGGTTTTTTTTAAGAGACCTTTGTGAAGACTGCCTGTGATAATTAGCATAATTTCAGATGGGAATGTGTTAGGGGGGGAAAAAGAACCTGGTCCCATTGCATAAAAAACTCCTAGGAAAAATGAATAGGTTACAGTAATGTTTGCAGCTCAAACAGATCCATCTGAGTCGAGCCTTTTGTGTTAATACCAAGGTGTTTATTTCAGAGAGATGCTCTAGGTAGGCTGTCTCTGTACGAGACAGCTGATTTATGCTGGGATTGTTTGCCACCAGCGGTCCTGCTGCCTCGCAAGCCACACCCTTTGCTGCCATCCCGAGGTTTGGATTTGATTTCCCTTGAGAAAGAAGCTTGTGTTCACATTCCCATCCACCTGTGTTGCCTCAATACAGCATTCTATGTTTCCTGCTTTTTTTACCCTCCCCTCCCCACCCCTGCGAATTTGCTCTCATTGAGTGGCATGAAGAAAAATAAAAATAAAAAAAAAGACCACCTCCTACTAAGAGGACTAAGACCTGGGGAGCCAGCGAAGAGGAGAGGCCGTTGCCTCTAAAGTTCAGAAATAAAAAAAAAATGACTTGTTCTTTTGAGCTTGCTGTTCCCTGATGTGACACTGTGATCAGTATCAAATGCTTGGTGGCAAGGATTTTTGTCAAGCTTTCCCAGCTAAAATAGATTTAACCTACCAGTTGCTCTTTGTGGGTTTAACAATGTGTGTGACAATAAAGGGCTGCTGCCGCTGCATTGTTAACACATGAATAGTCCCGGTTCTCTGTATTTACTATTGTGCACTGCAGATTTCCAGGAAGGAGTGTTTGGCTCTGGCTATTGATACATGTCCTGTTTTGCAGAAGGAGCTGAATCAGCCCCTCAGTGATTAGTTGATGTGAAGGGGCAGTTAGAATTTAATTGAAATTAAGGAAAGCACCCGATTGCCTTTGAACTGCTCTCTGGGCTTTCTCCCCTGCTCACAGGTGGTGTGCCTGGGTTCCACACTTTGCTGTCACTGTCTTTGCATGTGAGGAGTTCACCCTGAGGGCAGGAAACTTGCAAAATGCCAAAATCAAGGAAGAAATCTATTCCTTGATAGCAGTTTGTAGCTTGTTCTTGGCTAGGGCTGGCCAGCAGTGCTACGGACAAGAGCAAGGGGCAAGGAGAAAGAAACTGATACGCTCTGCTCTTACAGGAAAAGCACTGTCAGACACGTCTGAATGAGAGGGAAGCTTCAGGAACCCCCAGGGATACTTCTGGTGACTCCTGTGCATGTAGGTTTTTTTCCCATTTTATGTTACACAGCACCATGAGCACCCAGCTGGGACTGGGCTGCCTGGGTTGGAGAAGGATGGTGAAGGCAGGAGGGCTGGGTGGGATGAACCAGGATGCTCTCAGCATCCCACTGTGTCCATCGGTGGGTCACTGACTCCTGCACAATGGTGGATGTGTGTTCCCCCCACTGTGCCCTTCTTCACTCACCTGAAATACCCTCACAGCCTCCACAGGGCAAGGGAACTGCCTGTGAACCCTGGCCAGCCCCATGAATGTCCCCTCAGGAGCAAATCTCAGCAATACCTTTTCTCCATCCAGCCTAAGGGAGCCCCTGTGGGCTGTGGGAGCCACATCTGGCTCTCCCCTGGATGGCAAGAGCCAGATGCAGTCTCAGATGACCCAGAGTCAGCCCTGGGCAGGAAAGGAAAGTTGCACTCAGGTGCTGAGAAAAAAGAAGGAAAATCCCCAAAGGGTGAAACATCTCTCCATCCTGGAAGTGATCTTTGCTGGTGTTTCTCTTGGTTTCATTTCCGTAACAATCAGCCACTTATTATTAAATCAATGCTGCTGGGGAAATGGAGTTAAATTAAGGGAGATCAGAGGCAGGAACGGAAGCGACGTCTATATAAATATCTGCCTATATTATATAGAGTACTGTAGTTAATCAATCCTGAGAACAAAGAGCTTGGCTTGAACTAAGGAACAGCCCCAGCCAAGTGAAGGAGCCCTGCTGTGGTAAGCAAGCAAACAACGCTATCGACAAGGAAAATGTTTATAAATACTTCTCTCCCACTGAAGGAGTTGAAAAACAAGGGTTTTCAGCCCCTGGGGCAAGCACTGGTCCCCTGGCTCTTTGGGCAAGTGCTCCTCTGAAGGTTAGCGAGCACAGGAGCCAGATGAGGGGACAGCAGCTTCTCTTAACTGAGGCAAAAATCTTATTGATTATACGTTCAATAAAAGGTCAAAACTCCCTTTGAGGGTCACCACAGTTTCAGTAAAGCTCTTCCCAGCCCCAGCTCCTCTCCCTGTCTGCAGTATTTCGTGCCAGTCTCTCCAGGTGGACACCTGGGGTAAAAGTGAGCTGCAAATGAGCTAATCATCATTAATGTGTCGGTAGAACCTACCAGCCTGACATCCCTCCTAATGGCTGACAAATGTCAGGGTGACTTGTATGCTTTTTTTGTTAATTGAATTGGTTAATTAGGTCCCAGAGGCCTGGCTGCTAATTGTGAGCTGCGGTGGAATATGAGTTTAAAAAAAATGCCACAACAACAAAAAAACCAAAAACCCCCATAAAATCCAATGCAAGGAAATTAAAACAAAAGGGAGAGATGGGGGGAAAAATAACACCCCCACTCAGTCACTCACTCACATGCACACACAAAACCTCCTTTGTGTTCTTTACAATCTGTACAGTTACCTTCGCTTAATTTCTGACCTGCCACATGCTACTGCCTTCTTGATGTGTTTTTAAAAGGAGGGTTAGAGAAATTCCAAATCTGCCTTTTTTGACGAGAGCATCTGCTCAGTCAGAAACACAGTCATTAATTTTCTGCCAATTAGCAAAAAGAAAAAGAGAGAGAGAGGGGAAAAAAAAAAAAAGAAGAGGGGAAAAAACCCCTCCAGATTTGCATCTTAATTTGTTACTTTGTAAAGATGTTGGTTTTTTTAAAAGTTAAATACTCCCTCCGGTTTGCCAGCCATAGAAAGTGAAGAGATGATAGCAACTTCCCACCAAGAAAAGGCAATTAATCATTATATTTTGCACTTCTGTAGCAGCTTTCATCCCCTGATCTCAAAGCACTTTGTGAAATTATTGTATTAAGTCTCCTGCCAAGCCCCGGTGAGGGTGGCAGTGTACCAGCAAACTCCTTGGGGCCAAGGTGGTCTTAATCTGCATCTGCTGAAATGTGCCAAGGACACTAATAAACTTTATAGGAAATAATTACTAGTCTACCTGTTTCAGTGAGGGTGAAGCAGAGGCTCACGGAGCACTTGGGGGCTTCCTGGTGCAATGCAACCTAGAGCTGGAGGGAACATCCTGAAACACCTTCTTCTATACTCAGCATTCCCACTCCTTCTTTATTAACAGCCTCAACTGGCAGCTACAGGCAGAGAGATCCCTGGCATTGTAGGCATTAAAAGTATTAGAGCTAGAACTGACTTCTCCCCTGTGCAGAACACCCCACAGACCATGAACACCACATCCACTCCATTCTGAAACAAAAAACTTGGGAATTCAACCATTTCCTTCCAGGCAAAAGTTGAAAAACTAATGCCCAATCACTTGAAACATCTTTTCATAAATGACACCACTTTGCACCACATCTCAACCTTGAAAACTTCTCTGCTCCTTTCCACCTTGTCACAAGAAAATTTATTTTGTTTCAAAAATCAAAGCTATTTCTTCAGAATGAATGAAATGAAGGTATTGTTGTTCATAGAATTTGCTTTGTTTTTTAATCAGATGCTTCCCTCCATAACTGATTTGTGCAATTTTAAAGCAGCATGTCAAAATCCATACTTTTCTCCAGAAAAGGAAAAAAGGTCTAATTATCACTGAATGATGATTGCTCCTACAACAGGCTTTTCATGAGCCATTACTGATGCGGGAAACTTAGCTGCTTGTCTGTTTCCATGTGTATTTTGGATTTCTGGGTATTTTTCTTCCATCACATGACACAGAAATGACCCAGAAAATGGGAACCCAGGTGGTCAATCCCTGGTGCTATTCCCCATGCAGACTTGCTGCAGCAGCGGGAGTCAGTTTGCCTCAGTTTCCCCTTTCCCCCCTTGGCCAGGGTTGGATGGTGCCCCCAGGTGCCTCCTTGGCCAGCCAGGCACATGCCCTTACTCCCCCAGACTCCCACGGGCACCTCGGGGCTCTCAGGAGGGGCAGTTTGTGGATGCTGGCAATGGACTCGCAGCCCTCAGGTGAAGATAAAACACGCCGATTATCCTGCTCCCTTCCCCACCCCCCTACCTGTCGGATACCAAAGTTGCCTTACGAGTTAAAATAAATTGCCTCACGCTCCCCACTGAAAGCATTTTGACTTTGTCTTGAATCGCGTATTCCAGTAGTCATTATACTTCAGCTCCTTCTTCTTCTTCTTCTTAGCATATGACATACATAGCAGTTCAAAAGTTGCAGTGAGCTGCTGCCAGGTCACATTCAAAGGAAAGTATCTGGGAAGCTGGCAGCTAAAAGTATCTGATAAGTTGGCACTGTTACTGCTCAGCAGGAGGAGGGAGAAGTGAAGGAAGGAAGGGGAGGGGGAGCCAGGCATGGGGGAGCAGGGAAGGGGAGAGATTCAAAGGGCTTTTGTTTCTGGATCAGATTCTTCCAGATTCTGAAACTTTTGCAGAGATGTATGTGCCAGAGATTTTTTTTTTCCCCTTCTCTTCCTCCTCTCCATAGTTTAATGCATTAAAATAACCTATTAAAAGGCCTATATTTGCTTTCAAGCAGACTCTGAAAGGCGCTCAAGATGTCACTATTAAAACCGGCGCTGTGCTTTGCAGGCGAAGGTCTGTGGTGAGGAGAATAAAGCAGAATTGATTAGCTGCTCCGACTTTGCCAGCCTTACAAAGCCTGTGGTGTGCCACAAGTTGCTAGAGAACAGATCAGCAGCTTCTAACCAGCCCGCCTGTACACAAGGGTGCATCACTTTGAAATCCAGCTTGGTTCTGCAAAGCCTGGCTGGCCCGGCATTCCCACAATGTCCCCACATTTCCCACTTCCCCACGTCCTATTTTCCCCCTTTTGTGAATCATTTGGGAAGAGTCCAGATTAAACCATCATGGCATTGCCTCTGAACCCAGAGGACAAAATACCCTCCTGGGAGGCTGTGGAGGGCGTTCGATCCGAGGAAGCCACAGGACCCCAGTGCAAACACCTCGGCTGTTGCCCCAAGAGTCTTGTTCCTGGCTACTTAATCAACAATGAATACTAGATAAAACAGACTGGGAAATGTTGGAAAATGCTGCAAATGGCCAAAAGCATAAAGCCAAGGCACAAAGGTAACGAGGGGATTGGAACCTTTGTGTTCTGCATAAAAATGATCCACTCTGCACCTTTGAAATTAGGGGATGGTGTTCATGTCATGCCGTGCATCAGTCTGACAATCCACCCCTGAGTAGTCATTGTCATTATACCACGAGTCACATTTGTTACAACTCTATTAATGTGTATGAAGTTACTTCTAGTCTAACACTGGCCCAAGAAAATCAGGCTTAATTAGATTCTCCTTGTAATTAAATGCAATTTATTCTTATGCTTTGTGTTATGCTTCTGGCTTGCCCGTGCTATTGTCTGCTGATTATTAGAAATGTATTTATGAAAGGTGTAACAACTGTGTAAGAGCTGTGTTTTTAGCCAACATGCAATTAGCTTTGCTCACACCAGCCCCAGCACAGCAGGGCCTTGGCCCCTGAATGCAGCTGGTGTTGAGAGTACTGCACAAATAAAGAGAAGGCACCGGCAAGCCTGATCTCATTTGCCTTAGTAGGTTAAGGTTGTATCAGATAAAATAAGGGTGAGGCTCTATGTTCCATTCTTAGGCCTATAACTCTTCCCAAGGAAAGCTTTAACTAGCCCTGACTAGTGATTAACTTCAGTTCTGCTTTTTCAGAGGTTTGCACATGATTAACCTGGGCTGTTAAAAACAGCCACCGACTTTAACAGAGATAAGAGCAACAAAATAAGCATGCATCAATCCTTTAAGGGTTCAAACTCTGTGCTATTCAAACCTATGCAACTCAGTGGGAAAACACCCTTTTCCCCCTTCACAGTTATGCCAACAGCTGCCCAAGGTACAAGCAGAAGAACAGGTCCAAGGAGATAACAAGGCTGCAGAAGCAGGTTCACATCAACTGCTCTGTTCATGCATCCCCTCAACAAAAATTCCCAGCCACTGGGTTTTCATTCTTTGTTTTTGGGGAAGTATTTGCTGAATGGTTCTTCCATGCCTATTGAAGTCAATAGAGTAAATTGAAAATAATCCAATACCTTCAGTAATTTCCATCATTTAAATCAATGGTAAACTAGGTGCAAAGGCCAAGCCAGGTCTCCCTTGCTGCTACTTAAAATAGTTTAATAGAGGGGAAACACCTTTGCAGGTGAGCTGGCTCAGGGGGAATGAGAGTCTGAAACAGATTGTGGGAACAGTTATTTTCCCCACCACCACCTATTTCTCAAATAACCTGATTATTCTCATTAGCGCTGCATTCGGGTGGCTGCAAATGAATAAAAGAAAGCAGGGGCAGGAGCGGGTAGTAAATCCTCCATGTATGAATATGATGAGGAGTTTAGGCAGCTCCCTCCCACTCCTGCTAAAAAAAGTTTTAATCTTGGCTGCTCCATGCATATTGACTGGCTGCATATTGACACGCCACCTGCTGAGGCTGCTTCAGCTATTGATAACCAATGCCATCACACCTAAAGTTCAAACAGCGACTGGCAGCTTTCATGTTTGTAAACAGTATTGATCTGCACAAATCAGCTTGCCATTAGACTGCCGGATTAAACAAGGACGAAGACAGAACATTTGTGAGATTAAATCCGGAAACAGTTAATTAAAAGCTGAGCAATAAACCCAAGCTGTAAACAGCAGGCAATTAATTCAGGCATCTGTAGCTGTATGTGCACAGTCTTTCGCCACATTCCTGGCTGTGCCCCACACCGGTCCCCTGTCCCCCCACCTGCCACCTGTCCCCAGCACCAGCATTCTGCCTCCTACACCCATCACCAAGACCCGTGCTGGTGTGCTCTCTCACCACACTGCTGTAGAAGGGGCTCTGAAAAGGAATCTTGAGATGTAGGGACATAATTTTGTGAGGAGAGGGAGAGGGAAGCCCTCTAGGCTTTCCTTGTGCACAGCATGGTTGTGTTGCAGTAGAAGACCTCACGTAGCTGCCTTGTGAGCAGCGATGGCCCACACCTGGGAGAGGAGCCAGGGATTCCTCTGGTCTGAATATCTTTTCTCACACTGACCCCCACCATGTGGCCTCAGGGTCATCACTCCAGTGTTTCAGTTCAGTTTCCCCAGCTGCAATGGGGAAGCTAAGGCCTGGGCCTCTTCAATTCAGCCATATTTTCCAGTGACAAACAATGCATTTAACGAAACAGAAATTTCTGGCATTTACATAAATATTCATTTTTGAGACAAACAAACAAACAAACAACAACAAAAAAAAAACCAACAAGGTTTGAAGATTTTCAGGTTTTCACTCTTCCCTATTGATTTCCATCCTCTTCTTTCCTTCACTCTTTCTAATGAAAAAATGAGAAAGAGAAAAGGAGACAATTAAGGCTGCTTAAAGGAGGAAGGAAAAGTTAATTTAACTAAAAACAAACAAGTATATTTGGATAAAAAAAATGCAAAGGTTATTTTTAATTCTCCCTTGAAAAGTTTCCCACATCTTCTAACCAGATCTGTTAGTTATATGTCCTCAATCCACGCCTTATAGAATTACAGTTAAGTTGGCTTCATTACAGATGATTTAATGGTCATTTTATACTTCATGTGGAGAACTTGTAGGCTCTAAAAACAGTGCAGTGTGACTGAGTCTATAACTGTGTGGGATTTATAGGGCCATACCCCTCACAATATTCAAGAAGGATGTGCATTCCTCTACCAACTTTGCTTTCAGAAGTGGGGAATTAGGGCACAAAAATATTATGGAAAACCAGGAAACAAAGTCAGACCTCTCAAAACCTTGTCCAGCACCATGACCAATGAGGTATCACTAGCAGCAAACAGTGGGAACTGTCAGCAGATCTGCACTAGCCCCAGGGGCTGTTCTGCTGGGCTTTTCCTGTCCTGATGCTTCCTACACAGTCTCATGCTGATTTTATGGAGGGAAATTGAATCCTGTTATTTGTAGATGGGCAGATGAATGTTTCTTACAAGGGCTGGCTATACTCCCACAAATGGTCCCAGTGGATTGTAACTGACAAGAGTGGATGACACAAACACCTTACTTCCCCAGAGGTGGATTTGTGATGGCACCAAAGCCAAGGCTTCATCCAACTGTGGCTCCAGGAACACAGTGTACTCTTCCAGGTGAAATACCTGTACCCTAGAACACCCATCCATCTTCCAGGTGTAATCCAAATCACAGCAAACTACTCCCACTGAGGTTTTCCATTTACATCATTTTCTCTCTCAGGGGAAGAGAGCAAGAAAAAATACCTAATGAGCAGCCCTTGAAATTAAATGCCTGTTTCATCACCTTTTTGCAATGGTCTTCTAAGATCATGTCCCTAGTCCTGTGCTCTGGACTATGGCAAGAAAATAGTAAAAAAAATATTTTTTTGTAGGGATTACAGTTGCCTATCAAATGTATTTGCAAATAACATGCAAAAGGAAGACTGCATAGAAGATGGGGAAGAGCTCTTTGATACCCAGCATCAGGAACTGATATCATCACATGCATAGTTTTAAAATAGTGAACAGGCTTCAAGGGCATAGTGGGTATTATTTGTATAATAAATGTAAGATTTTCCCAGCCTGCAGAAATCACTCCACTTTAGTAAGCAATGCCTGTGCTACCAGCATCTCACCAGGTTTCATGAAAGGGACAAAAACCAAACCAACCCAACCCAAAAACCAGGAAAAAAACCCCAAAATCAACTAAAAAAACCCTTTATTTTGAAGAGTTTAAAGTTGTTAACTGCAAAAAGCCAGCTTGCAGCATAATGTCAGTATAGTCGAAGAGCTCTGAGGAGGAAAGAGAGAAATGTTGCTGTGAAAAGCACAGTGATTCTGGTGGGGTAACTGGCAATGACTTCAACATTTTGAATAGGAGTTTTGCTACTAATGCTAATTTGTGTGATGCCAGAGCTGCTGCCCTAAACCTCTGGATACCAGCATATATGTTCAGCATGGGTAGCAGTAACTCCAGGGGACACTGTCACAAGGTACAGCACTCTGGAACAACGATCAAAGCTAACGGCAAATAAAGAGTAAAAACCACATTTGACTTTTCTTGGCATCTGAATTTGGTCTTTTTGATTTGCCCATTTTCAAGAAAGTATGTGGAGTCCTTATAAATCCTTCCTCACAGTGACTCAGAGAATCAGTGGTGGGAGCAGGCTGGTCAGCACAAAGGATGTGTCTGTTCTGCTCCCTGCTCCACAGAGATCAAAGCTCCCCTGGAGGAACCTGGCTGGAAGTCAGAGGTTCAGCCAGCAGTGACTCCTTCCTTCAGTCAGCCCCCTGAAGGGTGTGTCCAGGCCATGTGGGTCTGTGAGCTATTTGTTCAATGGACAGAAACCCATGTGCTGGGAAATTAACTTTTACAAGTCGATGTGTTGACAAATGTGGTACAAATTGCTGTTGTCAGCAGTGACCTGTTCCTCCTTACTGGCCCTGCCCAAGGCCTTCAGCTAAAGGGAGAAGACAGATCAGGGCTGTGTTTGAGACCTAATAAGCCTCAGCCAGTGACTGGCTTTGCTTCTGGCATCCCTGACATGAGCAGCACTTGGGAAATAAAAATATAATGCTAAATCATGGTATGATTTTAAAATGACCTCTGAAAGTCCCCAAACCAGTGAAAAGACCTGGCACTGCTCTGGATGGTCAGAAGGACCTTGTGCTGGGCAGGAGGGGAAGGTATAGGGGCTCAGCAAGGCACAGACCTTTCTCCCTCCTCATCCCATCCCCAGGTGCTGTGACCACACACTAAGCAAGAGCCTTGTTTCTTTGACACATCTCTACTTCACTTAGGGTTGAAGATCATGTACAATTCAGAATCAAGAATAGCAGGGGACAGCACAGCCTTTGAAGACCATTCTACTTGGCCTCCCTCCAAGGTTTTATTACTATTTATTACCTCATGATGTTATTACTGGTATTTAATGATATTATTTTGGCACTACAGTTGCATGTCAGACATCTGTCCTGAACCAGAACTCGACTGTATTAGATGCTGTACAACTCCATGGGAAAAATAAATGCGGCACTTGTCCCCAAAGCTCACAGCCTAAATACAGTTCAGCATTCCAGCCTTTTGCCTTCATTCAGAGCCTTGTTTTTATCCTCCTGGATTCAGCTTGCAAATTCAGGTGCAAGGACTGAGTTTTTCTTATAAGAACTCAAGCACTACCAGTGATGACCAGGAATGATTTTGCTGGAATTACGAGCTGCTGCCTGCAATGTGCCATGGAGCTCAGCCACGTTCACCCACAGCAGAGCAGGACCTCTGAAATCAATAGGTGTGCTTACCTGGGTAGGGTCAGGCTCAGGATAAGACAGTTCAGGGAGATTTCAGACACCAGGTATTGAAGGAGACAGCAGAGAGTTAAGGATGCTGCTGCTCCCCAAAGGCCATGAGTAAATTAATTCCTCTCCAGCTGGAGACTACTATAAATGGCCTTCAATCCAAAGAACCAGATCTGTTTAAGTTACAATGTACATGTCACAGTATGTAAGAACCTGCTCAAATCATATGGAAATAACTACTCCTGGAACACCCAGGTCTACTGACATCACTTCCTTGAGAAATAGATCCAATTAATTCCACTGAGAGACCAAAAAATGGATGGGGGGAAGGAGGAAAGGAAAAGAAAATCCCTGTCAGTGAAAGGTCAGAAATGTCTGCAGGTGGAGAGTCTCTCTTTCTTTTTTTTTTTTTTTTNGTTTCAACTCTTCAGCATAGAGGAAGGAAGGATGGCCTGGTGGATAAAGGCAGAGGAACTGTTGACAGTTCAGAGTTGGCCCCTGTTCCACTCTGCTGCAGACATCCTGAGCAAGTCATCACCTCCCAGTGCCCTTCCTCCTCCCCTGCAAAATGGGTTAAAATCATGTTTGCTTGTTTCTGGGAAGGACACATGGCTTGGGGCTTCTTCCTCTCAAAGTTTGGAAGGGTCTTGCAGAGAGGGGAGGGAAAAAGCACCAGGATCCCAACTGCCAGCCAGCAAATGTTGGAGCTGTGTTGTGCCCTGCAAGGGAAGCAGAGCTGAGGAGTTGAGCTCTTTCTTTCAGCCCCACATCCTGATGTTCAGCCTGCTCTAGGGGTGCTTGAGAGCAGAGGCAATGCAACGTGACTTTGCTTTAGGTAGCTGTGTTCAGCAAGATAAAAGAAGGATTAAGACAAAATATGTTCAGCAAAAACTATATGCCTGAGCAGCATCAGGGCACAAAACTTTCTGAGCAAGGCAGGATTCTGCGTACCTCTCCACAGAGTAAATACTACCATATGTGCATTAAAAGGCTCCTATTATTTACAGAGTGCTGACATGAAACCCCCTGAAAGAGTTAGTATTTTGTTAGGTAAACGTTTTACCCTCTGAGCATTTTCCTCTTCTCCCTATCCCCTCCCCCTCACCCAATAACTTACAGATGTTAGAACAATAAATTGAATGAATAGTTTCCCACACTGGAATGCCTGCATGCTGAAGAATGCAGAAATGATTTCTGGCCAGTTTCTGACACTGATCTACAACTACACTGCATATATTCTGTTGCTCTTGTATCAAGTCTTGAGCTGCTCCCTGCCAAGAATTAAGTGCTTGTTCCATAAACCTGGTGTAGATTATCACTTAGCTGTATAGATGTATCTAATAGAATTAAATAGTTTGGCTCCTGACCAGTAACAGATGTGCTACATATAATGCAATAATAATGAGACTGAAAGCACCATGTTATGCCAAGGGAACATTGTGAGATAGCTCACATTTCTTCTGTTGCCCAGTCAAAGCTCTGTGAAAAATAAATCGAAAGTCCCATGTTTATATGAACAAAACAAGCTTTGGCTTTCCTTCTTTTTTCATTTTAATCTTACAATGGTTTTGTTATCCAGCCCATGCACAAAGACAAGCAAGGGGTCAGCTTTCGTTTCGATGGAGCAATGGATTTGCTTTACTATAGTTTTATTTTTCACTGAAGCTCTCCTGTAACTTTAATGGTTATAATAAAATAATATTGAACCAAGACATAACTATCTGCCTGGGACATGCGAGCCCACATAACATGGCCCACTAGGGACAGAATGGGCTGAGTAGGAGGAAGAAGAGCTCAGCTGTACACATAAGCTGACCTTTTATTTTCTAAAATAAAACTTAAAAAAATGAACAAGTCAGATCACAATCCTGGGATGAACTGTATCCTACAAAGCACCCGAGTTCTTTCAGATTTCTCTTGCAAGGGAGGTTTTGAGTACTCCAGCAATGAGGTCCTTCCAGTCTTCTGCAGGGAAGAGAAGGGAGGAAACGCCCTGGAGGCCAATGCCCATGTGGAGAGCCTTGTCAGCATGAGGGGCCATGGCCACCTCCACCTTCCCACACTGCCACTGCCTCACTTCAGGTGACAGCAGAGGCTCAAAGATGAGCAGTGGCACTGGTGGTAGGGACATGACCTGCCCACCAGCTGAAATGCACCTGCATTGTCCAGCGTGGCTTTTGATCAGCGTTGCAGATACCTGGTGGCAGGGCTGGGGGAAGAAACTGCCCCACCCGAAACTGCGACAGAGCAGGTGGAAGATGTCGCTGGAAGGTGCAGAGAAGGTGCCAAAACAAGCTATTGTTGAATGCTGGTGATAGGGCTCTGTTGTTTTTGTTCTTCAAGTGTGGGCATGGTTAATGAGAAAGTTGTGAAGGGAAGCGAATTCCCCGAGTGCCTGACAGTTTCAGCCTTTCTTGACCCGTGTCGGTCTGGGTACAGCAGAGTGGAGCACAGAGACTGCACTTCACGGGCAGTCCAGGTTACAGATGAATATCAGGGCTCCAAGATGTTATTGTTAGATCTATCAGCTGTCTTTGATGCCCTGAGGTATTGTTGAGCTGCTTTTGATCCTCGGCAAGAATAGATGGGACTGTGCTCTGCTCACTTTTCCCTTAGCTTTCACAGAGATCTCAGAAGGTAATTTTGGATAACTGCCCCAGTTTATTGACCTTCAGGGAACACTGCCTGATGTTTCATCAGTAATGTACACAAAAACAGTGGGGGTGATTAATGAATTGATACTTTTTTTGTAATTCTCTTGGACAGATAGAGCTATTATTAGCGCTGGACAAGTGCCTCTGATTATATATATTCTGTGACCATCCATTCAAATGCAACATGGAAAGGCCAGGCTGTCATGGTGATATTCAGACAAAACCAGTCTCTCCAGCTTCAGTGGGAAGACCACAGAGGAGAATGTTAAGAGGGCTGGTGCTGTAACAGAGAGGAGCTGGCCCCTTGGGAGAAGCAGTTGAGTTGCCATTCTCTTATTGCTAGAGCCTACATTCAAGCCCTGGAGATGATGATCCAGATGAACAGATGTGACTGCTCCTTCTCCCTGCTTTTCCCTTTTGAAGGGAAACACTCTGGGTGACAGAAACATGACTGTGACCACTTTTTAAAGAAACAGTTATAGAAAATTCAAGCAAAAGTGGATCCCCAGAGTTATGACTGACAGCAACAGTGGAGCCAGGGCCATGATACTCCACCACATGCCTGATTAAAGTGAAACCACCCTGCTTGATTTTTCAGGATCAAATGGCTGTATTGTGTTGTACAGACCAAGAACCAATAATCTGTGATGAGAAATTCTGGACCAGGCATCAGGTTCAAACTATGCTTACAGATAGTTCCAAGGGACAAGAAGCAGCAGCAGCAGCAGCAACTAAATTTGGTAAATAAATTATTCACCTAGCTCCATTAAAAGCAATAGAAAGGGATAGAAAATAGCCATCTGGCAAGCAAGGAAAAGCTCAAGACAATTATCCTCCTTACTGTGCATCATCCTTGCAACCATACTCAGGGAGAATGTGACAATTGATTAAAACTAATTGGAGGTTAAATTAAATAACAATTAGCATTAATCAATAGCAGTGTTGGCATGCCAGTGCATCCCTCCTTTAGGCAATTCACCTCCAATCCCCCACATACCAATAAGGCTGGTGACCTGTGAGCCCAGCATGTGCTCCTGCCATCAGTAAGGCAGCGAGCCCCAGCAGCACTGACCTGCAGGGCTGGAGGGAAGAGAGCACCCCAGTGAAAGGCAGCCCTGCCAGGACCTGGGATGGTGCCACACCTCTCCTGCAGCTAATTGCAGCCAACATCAAAGGCTAGGGTGCCCTCAAATGATGGAGGCTGGTAACGACAGCTCAATGCCCGCCTGCTTTCAAACAGCACTTCACAAAGAGCCTTGCCTTTAGCATATTATTATGCTTTTGCTAAGAATGCTCGTTTCTCTTCCTCTCGCCATTTATGCTTTTTCTTGTGTTATGTCACTGTGTGGCCCATGCACAAGGAATAGCCATGACTGTACAACCCCCAGTAAGGCAGTGCTGCCTCCTCGCAAAGGGCTGGGTGAGCTGGGAGCTCGGGGAGCTTTCTTCAGGGGTGTCATGTGCAGACACAAGAGTCAGTGAACTTTTTGGTCTGTTCTCAACGTTAAATCCTAATTTGTGGAAGTGTTTAAGGGGAGAGGAAGAGCCATTTTGTCATCTGCCCAGAACTGTGGTTCAGCTTGAATAAATAAAGTGCAGGCACCTTCTATGAGCAGTTGAACAGTGTGTGCACCTGTATGCCTGTGTGCTCAATGCCCTGAACACATCCATCAACTCTCCAGAACTCAGCTGCCAACAGATGGTAGAGACTCCCAGTCTGAGGCAGGAGGATTTCAGACCAGCCACACAAGTCCATTGAATTTCCACCTGCCTCCTATCCAAGAGCTGCCAGTTTCCACTGCAGTGTTGAAAACAAATTCTTCTCAGGAAGCTTTGAGCAAGGATTTGTCTAAACACTGTCAAAATTTTGACGCCAAATTAGAATAGTCCTTGGGAGACTTTTTGGCCTCCCATGCTTTCCCAAGTATCTCCAGTTCAGACCCTGGAAGTACAAGGTTGTACTGAGTGGACAGTAAAGAAAATTGCAAGAAACTGAAAGAGGAAAGTGTTTAAATGCTGCTTACATCTCACGCGGTGCTTTGGGGTGAGCACAGGGAAAGGAAGCACAACTGCTTCTTCTGCCTTTCCATGACTTGTCCCTGCCAGGAGCAGGTCTGGAGGGCAACAGCCCATGCAGAGCCTCCAGAGAATATCTCCACTATCAGTTAGCTTTGATTTGTCACATAAACAATGAATATTTATTTGAACTCAACTAACTCCTTGTCTCCATCCCCAAAGCAAGGGAACCAGGAGAACGAAAGAAAAACTTACCTGCCTTTCGAAGTTTCATCAGCACAGCTCACAGAAATCTAGTCTCCTACCTAGTGTAAGAAATGCCAATATCAGCATTTTTATGCCAATGCTAGGGAATTTTGTTGGTTTTATACTGCAAAACTTTTCTTTGGGGTGTTTGCCAATCCACATGACGCAAGGTGGGAAAAATTTTAGCTGATGCCACTATGCTGTGAGAAATCCTGATACCACTCAGTAATGGAAATGCTATCCTGCTGGTAAGGGTGGCTCATTCCTGCACTTTTAGTCCTTGCATATCTCCCAGCTGCCCAACTTTCCTGTGGACTACCACATGGTCCTGTCCTTGGGTAGTCACCCAAAAGCACTGCACACATGACTCTGCCATGGTTTTGGGGATCATCTCTAGTCCCCCTGCCCCAGTTTGGGAACTGTTGGGAATGGATATGCTATGTCATCAGAAGAATGCTGTTGCCTGTAAAAGACCATTTAGCCGAGGTGGAATTGCCCGTGTGATGGTCCTTAATTTTAGCTTTTTGGTGCATATTAAGACATTTATGGCTGTAACCCTTGCCTGTAACCCTTGTCCTCTCCTTGTGTCATGCACACTGCTGCTCAGCCTCTCCCAAATGAAGGCCATAAACTTTCATTTTCTGGTGTGTTGTGAAAGAAAACGGATGTTGGAATGCATCTCTACGCAGCACACCTTGGCAAACTCTTCCCAAGGCCTAAATGTCTGGAGGAACCAATTCTACTCCAAAAGCTGGGGATCTACTTCATCACACAGCAGTCCTTGAACCAATAAGTCACTTACTGAAAACAGACTTACCAGCTCCAGTAAAGTCCTGTGTTACACACTCAGCTTCCAGGTCAGAGCTGCCTTGCACCTGAGCTGCTCATAGCACACACACAGCAAGTGCTAATTTCTCTGCAAAAGGCCGTGGTCGACCTACAGAGACACCAACCTCATCTTCTCTGCTCCATCAGCATGAAAAGGAAGGGGCTGTGCAAGTAACCAGGTATTTAGATTGCACCCAAGATAATGGGAAGGGGACAAAATGAAACATCTCTCCAGCCTAGAGGAAAACGTGTCTTTCTTTGCACTCACCACACACATCAAGCATCTTTGATCAGGAGAAAAGCAGGTGGTAAAAGACTGTGTATAAAAAGCTTGGTCATGCCTAACACGTCCCTTTCCAGATCAATACATGCTTGTGAAGATATAATCTTCCTGCTGTAATGCTGACAGGTTAATGACAGCGTGAGTTACCCACTATCTAAATGCCTGCATCAGTACCTGAGTTAGATTAACCCCCGGCAGACTTAACTGCTTGTGCATGCAACTCCACAGCCTGTCATCACAACACCCTCACCTGTGACTTTTCCTGCCTTTTCCTTATTAAATCATCATGCTGCAGGCCCTCACCTTCCCCTGTCTGTGCAACGATGAGTCTTGAGGGTGGCCAGGGAATCCCTCCATCCCCTCTGAGCTGCAGCCCGGGCAGATCTGTCTGCAAGATGACTGTCTCCAGCAGGGACACTGCCAGTGTAGGCACACCCCCGGGTGGGGAGGACCCTCTTTGCCATGGGGAGGAATGGAAAAGTGGTGATACCTACTTTGTCAGTACTATCTGAGAAGCGGAATAAGAAGCAGAGGCCTGTTCCTATAATCTCCCCAGCATGTGGGTCTTGTAAATTTGAGTAGATACTTTAAAAATTAAGACTCAAATTTCTGTCTGTGTATTTTACTGGGTTCAGGTTTTAAGTGCAATCCAGTCCTTCCCTGCCTCCCCTGTCCAGGAAAAAAAAAAAAAAAGTCCAGACAGCATGGTGCAACATTGCAGCAGGTTGGAAGAGGAATGAGACCTGGCTGGGCAGCATCCCCAGGATCCTGCCCTGGCTTTGGCCCAAAATTTGCAAAGTGGATTACTACAGCACATAGCTGGGGTCAGGATCCAGTAGCATTTGCAATGAGTGGTCTGCACTGTTGCTGGCTTGAGACTCAGGGGATTTAGGCTTTAATCCTGCTTCTGGTCTTGACCTCCTGGATAATGTGCAAGAGAGAGGCAGAAGGTGCAAAGATTTAACAAGGTAATTGAAATCTATTGGTTTAAATCTCATTAGAATAGCCCTGCCACACTCCCATCAGCTGCCAGAGGAATGCCACTGTTAACTTCCAAATTGCCTCATGAGCTCCATTTACAAAGCACAGACAAGTTGTAGAGAGTGCCTGCCTGCTGGAGCTCTGGGCCTGAGCATGTCCATTGCACTCTTACATCCCAAAAAAGATGAAGAGGGCAAGTTGGGATGAGCAGGGTGCAAACATCTGCTTCTCCTGCCTGCTGTGTTTGGGCTGGAAAGCTCTCACACTCTTGCCTGGGAACATTGGTAGTTCAACATGTAACTGAATTAGCGGCGGCAGAAAACAAATCACATGTGACTGAGTCTCTGACAGAAGCACCTTTGATGTCCTTCTGGTTGGGCTTGCCTGCTTCTGAGCCCAGCCACCCCCCACCTGCACCCCACCCCACCCCATCAATAAACTGTTTGTTTAGCCTTGCACAGATTATTCATTTCTTGGCACGCAGCTTTCAGCTCCAAAGAATTAACATTTGGATTGTATTTGCTGGCTAGTAAAGTACCAGCAATACAGCTGGGATTCGTTGCACAAACTATTTTGATGGGGAAAATCAATGACAAACTGAGAAGAGGAGGATCAAACAACAAACCCTTTTGCAATCCTTGTTTGAAAACATTATGTTGGTGATATTTGGAGTTTCTAAAAGTGGGATGGGTGGCACATAAGATGTGGCAACCTTCTCCCAGATCATCTTGCTGACTCCCACATGCAACAAACTGACCCCAGCCTGGTCCTAAAATAGATTAGTCACAGAATATTTCATTTTAAACCCAAGCTCATGAGGTTTTTTTTCCTACAGAAGAGGAGACTCTCTGAACGTTTATTAGTATTTTACTGGAATTTCTTTTTTGGTCAGAGAGGGATTTGAAAACAAAATACATTTCCTGTTGGAGGCCAAGGGCTGTGAGCTGCAAGGAGAAGCATAGCCTTTGGCTTGCTTCAGCAGTAAATAATCACTGGTGTTCCAAAAAGTCATTCTCATTGGCAAGGGCTCCCAGCACCTGCAGATAGAAGTGCCCGGGGCAAGTCCAAGCACTTCATTTAGACTGTCCCTTATTAGGATCAATCAGATCCCATTCCTTGTAGCCACAGGAAATTCTAGGCTTAACACACATGCATTTTAAAATTAAAAAGGTGGAAAGATGTGCAGTTAAAGACACAGAAAAAGATATGGGAAGGGAGGAGTGTTTTTATACGTTTGCACGAGAAACTTCCTTTTTTTACTTTAACTCTCCATGTGAATTGTAAGCACACAAAACCTTCATCTTATCAGTATTTTGAACCTTGGAGTAGTCTAGTAGTTTTCCTTCATCCCCATTCTACCTGCATGGTTTTTTTCTCACCTTGTTTTCCATAATACAGGCATAGAGAGGATATTTCATATCTTCATCTTCCTATTTTTTTATGGTGAGCTTTTGATGCTGCCTGAGTTAGCCCTTTTGGCAAGTTCTCAGTAAAAAGTACAAGTGCTGCCCACCAGGCAGCATGTTTGACCCTAACTTTCTAGTGAAAGGCTAATACAGCATGACTATTCTTTTCTGGGACAAAAATAGTTAAAACCAAATAGTTAAAAACCAACCAACAAAACAAAACAAAAACCAGAACAAATCAAACAGCTGAAGTCCTTTATATCTCAAACATGCAGCACTACACTGACTGACTTCTCTTCAGGATCAGGACCTGACAGAAAATCTGTGAGATGTGTGTGTGTGTGGATTACTGCACAAGCGGGGTTGGGGGTCACATCTGGCCGTGCTCAGGATACTCTCCCACTTCCTCGCATCCGAACGGAATTCAGTTTCACACAATGTATTTCCTAGCCCAGGTGTCACAAAACAACAAGTGCTGCCAGCAGTCACTTAGGGCTCTGCTATTGCTCCTTCTAATTTCAAAGCTGTTGCCAGAAGAGACAGTATTTTTTGAGGCAACAGAGTGAATTGTTTGCATGAAAAGCCCTGGAGTTTTCACCGCTGCAAGTCTGAACCATCTTCCTCTCCTGACCACAGTGCTGCAAAGTGCAAACTGGGTGTGGGCTGCTCTCTGTCACAGACGGAGCTCTGACTAGCCCAGAGCTTTCAGTTCTGGCTGTGCCAGGGACACTTGGTGCATCCTGGTGCTATTTTTACCAGTACTAGGAACACTGAGTTCAGGCTTGCTCTGGCACCAGCCAAAGAGGAGCTGGCAAAACCTCTGGGAAT
This sequence comes from Leptocoma aspasia, assembly GCA_013399835.1. Lineage (NCBI taxonomy): Eukaryota > Metazoa > Chordata > Aves > Passeriformes > Nectariniidae > Leptocoma > Leptocoma aspasia. The sequence continues at coordinate 147,913 of VXAX01005743.1, forward strand.
ATGACTCAAAGTACCTACCTCAGCACTGTGGTGTCCCTGAGTACCAAAATAACCATGGATGTAGGAACATCCCAGGCAGAGACAGGGAGCCGTGACTCACGGGGATCACACAGCGTCAGGTTGCTTTGCTGTACAAAGACAGTTCACAACACAATAAAGCAGCATCTGCTCCTCCCCACTCCAGAGATGCCAAAGGACTGTAGCCCTGGGACTCCAGCCTCGCTTAATCTGCTGCTGGATTTTGTACTAATGCAAACCTGTCACTGCAAGCGCCTGGTTGTGCATGCACTGCACCACAGCTAAAGTTCACTTCAGCAGGCCACTGCAGGCAATTAGTCTGGAGCAAAGCTCAACCTCCATCTGAAATGCAATGAAAACACCAGAAAGGCAGCGCTGGGTCCCACTTGGGCAGACTCCACAGGTTCTTCTTTAACCAAAGCCAGGTAAGTGGAGGCTGCCACCACCCCTGCTGCTCCGTGGGCGTCGGGGGCACTGTCCATCAAAGCAACACCTGAGGAACAGCCCTGTGTCAGCACCAGCTGCCAGGACAAGGCAAACTCTCGTCCCTGCTCAACAACACAAAGGGCTTCTTTCCTCCTCCTCCACTAAGTAAACTGTTAAAGACCATGACCCCTGGAAAACATAACAAGAGCAGAGGAATTTACAGTCGCATGTTACAGGTCAAGGCATCGAGCGTTTCACAACCTTGTGATTCCAGCTAAAAGCTCCTCTGTCAGCCTGCTCTGTGCAGAGGCAGCTCTCATCCCCACAGACACACATACATGTGGATTTACATGGTAAAAAGGGTAAATGAAGGCTCAGCTTTTGTTTTTTGACCTTCCTGCCATAAAAAAAGTGGCAAAGACATGAACAGCAGGGCAACTTCTTCACAGAAACCTGAAAAACCTCCAGTGGGCATTTGCAACCATGAACGTACATGTCCCATCATACAGTGCCTGAACACAGCTTATAATGAGGTCAGTGTTAAGATTCAGTCTAAAACAGAACAGAAACTGGACACCGTGGCTTCATTTGAGATGTGGTGGGGAATTTCTTGGGTTAGGAGAGCTGAGGAAAGCTGGAGGATCAGACAAAGGGGGAGCCTGGTACAAACTAAGCAGAAAGGCTAGGGGCATGCTTGGGACCTTCCTCCTCATTTCCATTCAAACAGTACCACAGAGTAGATCTGGGCTTCCCAGCTGAGCCAGGCACACTCACTTTGGAGGGGATACTGGGAGTCTTAAATCCTGGGACACAGCAGCCTTGCATTAGCACAATGAATGCAACACAAAGCAGGGTTCAGATGTGGGATTTCATCTACTTTTACAAACCCTAAAAGGAAGGTTTGAGTGGAGCAACTAGTGTGAAAAAGTTAAGGGCTTTTTAATTGTTTGGGCAGGACTATTTCATTTTAATGCCTAATGAATATTTGGGATAAAGTACTTCTGTGCTAGGGAATGACCCCCATAAGAAAACACTATCAAGACACTTCTTTACTGACCTAGAAAGATGAGGTATTTGCAGTACTGTGAGAGAAAAAAAGTGAATTGCAAATCTCCCCTTGAAGAAATAAAACGTTGTTTTCCTATGCAGTGACAAAAATGAAAATATTTAATGTATCAATTAAAAATATGTATATATAAAATAAGTCCTACTCACTGATCTTTAAGAGTTCTTCTAGAGTGCTGCTGCATGATTTTTTCAAACAATTGTGAAAGTGTTGTACTGAAATTTAATACTTAAGGCATGGTTATGTCTGGATTTCAGCCTGAGAGCTGGACTCAGGTACATCTAGGTGAAGAGGGATATAGTTAAAATATATTTGTATTTATATTAGTTATAGGAATGTACAGAGGACTAAACATAAGATTTGATGTATGGGCCAAGGATGCACAAACCAGAATCAACAGATTCTTCTTAAAGCCAAATTAGTCAACTCCCTTTGCTCAGGCCTCTCCCAACAAACACATGCAGGCTGGCAGCAGGAACCCATATTTTCATCCTTCTTACATCTCAAACTTCTCCATCCAACAATCACCAGTAATAACAATTCTAGCTGCAGCCAAACAAGAGGCCACTGCTGGCATAAAGCAAAGAGGAAGCAGAGCCTGTTCTCACAATACAGAGTCTGCAGCAACATCTGCCAAAGTCCTCACAGGAAATGTGCTGGCAACATCTCAAGGGCAGAAAACACCTCCATGCTGTACCTGCTTCCCACCTTCCCCTGCAGGCACCTACATACACACAGAGCTGGAAAGAAAGTGGCAGATTTAAAGAGCACTGACAACTCCCATTTTTCTAACATGTCTGTGTGACTCCCTAATGCCTTGGAATATCTTTGGGTACCTTCTACTTGGGAATCCCAGAATTCAGTGAGGAACCCCCCACCTGAAAAATCACTAGAGAAAACTCAGCATTGTATCCCAGCTGTAAGACCAAACTCCCTTCTCAGTATTTGTTCAAGTTTGCCTCCAGATCGAGTTTTCCTCTAATTTCACCCACTACTTGCCTCAAGCCTTTTAACATGAGATGTAACCCAAAGCCCAACAGAAGACGAGAGAGCCAGAAGCAAACTTCTAGATGGTGAGAGGTGTCATATTTGATTTTTCCAACTAACAGGAAAGTGAAATATTTAATGCTCCCTTTCAGATCCTTTTCTCTGTTTCTCTGCTTTTATAAAACACTGCTGCATGGGGAAGAGGCCAAAAGAAGAAAATCAATTGTCTTTCTCAGTGCACAGACCTTTTCAAAAATGGTGCCCTGTTCTGCAGGAGCCCAAATGTTTTTTTTCAAATGCTTCTGGCAGAAGAGCACAGAATCCTTCCAGGACTGTGCTTTATCTGGTGAGATGGCTGTCTGTGGAGTTGAGGCAGGGAAGGATGCTATTAAAGCTTCTTTTTTTCTTTCCCTTTCTATGACTTTTTGACAAGAAGTAAAGCTAAGGGGAAAAAAAAAGAAGAAACAAAATACTGCTCCAAAACAAAAAGCAAGAGCATGCTGTAATGCAGTCATGGGGCTCCTGCTCTACAACTTTCTGGATCTTCTTTTCCAGGCCACTTTGGACTGCAGTTGTAAGTGCCTCTATGAATCTTTAAAGAGTTTTGGAGCAACAGCTGCTTTTTCCCCCTATAAAAAAGAATTAACTAGTCTCTTCTTTAAATTGTCTAAGCAACAATTTAAAAAAATCTGAGAAGGAAGTTTAGATCAATATATTACAAGCAAGGCCTATCACAGGCCCTTGGTCTCCCAGTGATAGTTCTGTCATAATAAATAACAGATTTCTCTTTTTATGGTTAGGTATTTTCAAGGCTATTCAGGTGATTTTTACTGTCAACACAGGCTACAGCTTCAGCCTTAGGATCGATTTTAGGTCAATCCAGGGCAGTCTGCCACCAAAAGAGGCAATCCTGCCCTTGCTCCTGCTGCTTTCCTCAAGAATGGCCTGATGCTAGTAAAAACCCTGATCCTCCACTCCATGAGAAATTACTGTTCTCTGATGGATCACAAGCTGCAGGACAATGTTATATTTTCCCCCTGCAGTTGTGCACATGGAGCTGCTGCAGGTGGGTGGCCCTGAAGCCATGGGCTGCCAGGGGACTTGTCACCTGCTGTGGGATGACATGGCAGAGAACTGCACCTTGGACATCTACACTGCAGATTGTGTCTGCAAGCACTGAGATTTGTAGCTTAAATTGCTGACGTGTCTTTAAACATCCTTTTGTCAGCCTTAGAGATTTTATTTGTTGGTGGTCTTCATTTACAGGGCAGGCTAGCAGTGGTGTGGTACTCAAGTGTGGAGAGAAAAGAAGAGCAAGGGGAAGCTCTTCCAGCTCCAAAAGATTCTCCTCTTTGGTTTAGGGTGAACAGAGGTCAACGTGAGTCTTTCTCTGGATTTCAGGGAGCTTTGGATCAAGCCCAAGGTGCCTCATTATCCCATGACAGAATAAAGACACATACTCATTTTTATGAGTGAAAACTATTCTTTCTCTCCAGTGAATGGCTGAGATCTGAACACAGCTGCTATTTTGCTCTGTGCACTGAATCACTTCTGATTCTTAAGTATTGAAACAGTGACATGCATTCCCCCTGCCTAACATGGGACCTTTCTCCATTATTGCACCATGAGAAGAATATAGTAATTCATGCTGTCTTTATTTTTTAGCTTTATTATTGTTGGGACTCCTTTCACTTCAGGCTGAAAAAGCAGGCAACTGGGCCAGAGAGGAATGCTGACATTATGTCCAAATATGAAATTTCTGAGAATGGGAGATCTCCAAAATACTGGAGTACTCAAGCATCTCTTCACTGGCTCTTATTCAGGAAATGCAGGAATGGTTTTATGTGAACTAACACAGATATGACAAAAAATCCACTTTTTATTAATTCTTAGGTTGTGGTATGTTTTGCTCTAAGGATTTGCTCTAAGTTTCTGGCAGAAGGGGCTGTGCAGAGGAGCCTTCATCCTCCTCCTCCTTGCTCTGGCATGTACCAGAGATTTGACAGCATCTGCTTGATAATTCTTAATATCACACTGCAAGAAACTGTAAAGCATTTAGGAGAGATAAACAGGAGTGATCAGAGACCTGGGGAACAGAAGATATGAGGAGAGACAGAAAAAATGAAGCTTTTTCCATCTAGAGAAGAGGAAGTTTACAGGAGACAGCCCCAGAAAAATAAGGCTAAGGGGGATCTTTGGAGGTCATTCAATTAATTCCTCTCCCCTGAAATAATCTCAGCAATATCTAAATCACTGTTGATAGACATTGCTTTGACCTGTTCATAGAGATCTCCAGTGGTGCACAGTCTACAGGCTCCCAAGACAGCCTGGTTTACTCCTTCATGAGTGACACTACTAAAGAATTCTCTTATCAACTCATTCTGAATCATTCTTTCTTCAGTTTAAGGCCTATCACCTTATCAGCCATTGTCAATTCCTAAACAAAATCAGACTTTCATTTCTGTTCACCTCTGCTGTGTTAAAGGAAATAAGATTACATGATTTTTTCTTGACAAACCCACACTGACTGTTATTCTTCTTCTTTTCCCAGATGCGTCCAAACAACTAAATTGCTTGATATTTGCTAGAGCTGAAAATATAAACGAGCTGGTCTGTAATTCCCATGTTCCTCTGTTTTCCCTTCTTCTGTATGAAGACAGGTTTGCCCTTTTCCAGTTTTCTGGTATCTTACTTAGCTTTTCCTGGCTTCTTACTTAGCTTTTCCTGGCTTCTCAAAGATAACCACAGGTATCTAAGATCTTTTCAGTCCACTTTAAAAATATTCTAGGATGAAGATCATCAGGTTCAGCCAATTATAAAACATGAAGCTTATCTAATTTTCTCACTTCTTTCGTTATTCTGTGCTGAACTCCCATCCTTTTTCAATTAATTTTCCAATACTGTTACCCTCCTGCTCTCAACTGATCTTTTAAATGAACACTGATACAAAAAAAGCCTTTAAACACTTCACCCCCTTGGTATCATCTGGCGATACCTTTCTCTTTTCATCTTATGATAAATGTATTTGTAGAACAACTTCTTGTACTCACTCTTCATATATGTAAAAGAGCTCTGCAAAAAGAAAAGGAACATGCTATTCCTCACAACCACCAAGGGCAGGACAAGAAATAATGATTTTCAAGCGAAGGCTAGACATTAGGAGAGTATATTACCTGTTAAAAGGGAAAAGACCAGGAATGCATTATCTTGGGAGCTTGCTAAATTTCATATCATGGGCAGTCTTTAAGCACAGGTTACACAATTAATTTTTAGCCTTTTCCAGCCTGTGAACTCCTAACATTGCACCTCAGAGGGCTTCACATCCAGCTGGTATAGCCCAGTGTTAATGGGATTTCTCATGTTCAGATTTGCCTGAGACACTCCTCCACATGCACCTCCTCTAGAAATGCTCTACAGAAAAGCAAGAATCTGTGGGTTGCACTTTAGAAACCCACAGATTAGATAAACTTTCGTCAGGAACTGGGTGAGGGATTCCTGCCCATCTGCTTTTCTACAATTCAGTGATCCCCAAAATCCCAGGTACTGTAGCTGCATCATTTCTGATGTCTCGGAAATGAAACGAATGTTGTTTGCAGTTTCATTGGTTCCCTTCACTGAACAGAAGCTCTGAAATGGACTTTACTTTTTAAAAAACTTGATAGTAATTGTTTTATCTGCCTTACAGACCAATTAATTGGTGTCTATCAATGTCCAGCCTGTTACATCCACTTTATAGTGCTGCAGGTCACAGAATGATGCTGTAGCAGAGCAGAGATAGATCTGAACTAGCTTCTCATCCTCCAATCTCCAGATCATTTCCTTTAAATCTCATCCTTTTGTATAACTGAACTGATGTTTGGATAATTTGCATATGTAAATCTGAACCAAAGAGAAACCCTCATGGCTACTGCAGAGAGGCGCCTCTTAAACATTGTAAATTGAAATGCTTTCCTCCCCAAGCTAAAATAAAAAGTGCCCTGGAGGGTAAATTTCTGAAGGGCTTGTGACTAACCTGATTAGTCACTCTAAATTGTGATAGATGGAAGGAAAAAGCAGTTGTCAGACAAGGAGGAAATTCCAATAGAAGAGTAAATTTAAGGATGACAGTGATGATAAATTCTTACAAGCCTTAGAAAAGATCAGCCTTTTGTGTAGCTCTCATAAGGACCATTGAGTGCTCACTATATAATGGGCTGCTGTTTGGGTAACTGTGGGAATGTGGTGGTGATTGGTTTTAAAAAAAAAAGAACACCTCAAGTCCAGGTTAATCTGCATTTATTTTAAGGTACCTGTAACTAAATTTTTAAGAACTCCCCTTCCTTGCTGTTCCTGCAGGTGAGCTTGAGACTGCTAGACCAGGGGGATGTGGTGCAGGAAAGGACAGTGTTCAGGGTCAAGAAATTTCAGATTAAAGCCAGGTATACATTTTTATCTGTCAGTATTGGGAAAACTCAGCAAAGTTTCTGCTTCATTTTTGTCACTAATAATTTCTAAATATAAGTCAGATGTTTTCTAGTGGATGTGTTCTATTTACAATGGGAACTGGATTTGGTGAAGAACAGAGAAGACTGAACAGGTCTGAATCTTCTAGGTTGATTATTGCTTTGTGCTTCCTTCTTTACTGAAATAAATAAAAAATGTTCATCTTAAAGTCAATCTGAGAAGGCAACCAGTTCCACTCTGAACAAAATTTATCCTCTGGAACTAGTTTAACAGGACATGGAAGAAAGGAAAATAAAATATATCCCCTCCTCTGTCCAGAAATGCAATTTTTTAGCTGGCTGAAAACTAAAGGGAAAACACCAATAAATTTCATTGACTTTTTCCAGCATTTCAAATTTTCAAATATTGCTAAAATGTAACAATTCCAGCCATTTCTCAGATCAATATCACATGGTGACTATAAGGATCTGATATTGCTAGCATTGGTAGCAATCAATTAGTTTGGGACAGAAGAATTGCATGGAGAATTGATCTATTCTGTTTTCCAATTAATTTAGTTGCTTCAGCATTTAAATTCTTACCAGTATATGCACATTAACAGCACCCAGGAGCTTCAGTAATGGGACAGAACAGCATCGTGCTAAGATTACACATTACAGAAAAAAAAAAGGCAGCCCATGAGCCTGCCTGGCTGTCACTCAACTTGGCACCAACCCTTAATGGGTCTGGCTAGGTCCTGGCCGTGAATTATGTGAAGTTTCAGCCAGAGAAAGTCTGAAATTTTCTTCAGTCACGAGTCTTTCTCTCAACAGTTGAACTCCGTATCTCTAGTAATTTTGTAATTTCTAATCAGTGAGGTCAGAAGTAGTCACTTCTCCCATCCATGACAATGAGGTTTTTTTCGAGCAAGCCATGGTTTCTTTCTGGGGGATGTGAAGATTTCAAAATGTAGAAGTGAAATTGTAGCAAGATGATAAATGAATGATGCTGTTCCAGGGCTTGGAGTTTGTGTTTCCCAGTACCTGAACACCTCAACCACCTGCTGTTCCCTCTGTTTTGGGAAAAAAGCATATCATTCTATACTATATAAAACTATATAAAACTGCTCCAGTGTTGTCAACACACAAAAGTTGTGGACACTTGTCATAATGGGCAAAATACTTCAAGCCTCTCTTTGGAGATCAGGAGCACCACTACAGTCCAAATACAAGGATTCTCTATTATCTTGCTGACTTAGTCTGTAGCAGGAAGCAGATCAAATCTCACAAGAAAAGCCTGGTTTTGTGAGATTTCAAGCCAAAAGATGCATTTTTAAGAGGTGTGTGTCTGCATGCAGTTCCACTTTCTGATATGCTCACCACAATTCCAACCATTGGCTGGATAAACTGATAACTCTAAAGAACTCTTTCAACTAAGCCTGGCTCTTGGTTAGATGGGATAAGTGTTCCATTCCTGCTACTGCATGTACATTTTTGAACAGAGAATTAAAACAGCATGAATTTCACTCCATCCAAGATTTGGCACAAGCCCTGCAGAGCAGTAGATTAAATCAGGATTTCCCAGACTTCCGGCTAGATGTAGCCTTCTCTAATAAAAGCTTTTTTTATTTGTTTATTGCTTTAGCTCATTTCCATGAAGAAAATGTTGCTTTTGTCTAACCATTATTATCATAAATCTTTCAGGACTGCAGTCTGAGGATTCTATCTATACAGTGATAGATTATAGGAGAGAATTTTCTCATGTTTTCTGTGGTAACATTAAACACAAACTAAAACAAGATCCATGGGATTTCCTCTGTCTTTCAAGGACTTACTGTATGTGTCCTTTCCCAAGAATAATTCCCACTGAAGCAAAAAATTGAGCAAGAAAACAAATGAAAGCTAATGACATCTTGGTTTATGTGAGAACTGACATATCAGGTACAGGGGTGGCTGTCCTGGGTAAAACCTCATTGCAGATGTTATCTGTAGAAATGTGTATAGACATGCTACTCTACACTGAAGGAGTTGTCAGTGAAGTTTCACCCCTGTGATTCAAAAACCTGTGCAGCAACAAAAGACCTGGATTTTGGCTGAATTTTTGTTGTTTCCACTGGTCCACAAATGGCTTTGTCCATCTTTGTGAGCAGAGTGGTGGTGGTGGTGGTTACACTTTGCAGCAAACACTCTGAGGTGTGACCCATCTAGTGATAACATGGATTATTTCCTCATCTAGTTCGATGTCCCATAAATCCAAGGGCATGACAAAGTTTGCCATGTAGTCACGTAAAGTCATGTGGAGTTTCATGACTGATGAATGCAGTGCCAGGCACAGTGGGAGGCATCATTCCAGCTCCTCACACACATGACTGGTTTCTAAATTAACTGTGACGACTCTGGAAGATGACCAGGGCATCATTGTGCAAAGTTAAGTGGAAACTTCTGCTCCCTGTGCAGGAGAGAGAAGAAAATAAACTCCTTACAAATATAAGCCATGAATTCTTAACATGACAAAATGGTCAACAGGACATTTCAGGTGTTTCAGGCTTGCTGGATTAGCAACCATGTTTTTTTAATCACAGAATACCCCTCCAAACTTTCATGCATCTTTTCTAAACTATGAAACATCCTCCTTCCACAAGAGTAAAGCATGGATTGAACATGATGGCAGATAAAATAGCAGCAATCATGTATTTGGTAAGTGCCCAAGATACCCTCATCTGTTCTCAAAAGTCAGAATCTTGCTTTTGCTAAATGCCTTGATTCCAACATGTTTGTAAGCCATTCCCTGGAAGATAATTGGGCATGGAGAGGGAGGATTGCTGCATGTGCTGACCACAGCAGTTCCCTCAGTCAGACCTAAGACCTCTGGATAGATCTTTGACAAAAAATTCATCTTTCTTACTCAGTGTGCAGAAGAGATGATACATCCTTGAACAGCACTCTGCTACAACGTGTCACAAGAGCTAATATTCCCTTTAGCACTGCATGCATTAGAAATATGACAGTTGATATGCTAACTGATTTTTTAATAGACCTTGTTAAACATGTTAGCTTCAGAGACCTCAAGCTATCTATCACCAGAGCAAGTAATTTTCTTTTTTTTTTTGTTTTTCTAGAGCTTAGCAAAGTGAACTAATTTTTTCCTGTAGATGTTCCATACATGTTTATTTTCAATAATACAAGGCCCTCTGAGAGGTTGTCCTCTCCACAACCCTCCTCCACATGGCGGTGGGAACTTTCAAACACATCACCTGCAATTGTAACTGCAGCCATGAGGGGAGATGGAGCAATAGATGGAGTGTGCCAACTTAATCAGGGAAACTAAACCAAGGAAAGGACAAGAACAGTTCAGAGAGGTAGGAGCTTGCCAGTAGCTGAAACAATTGAAAGCCTGAGGAAAATGCAGTCTGCTTTCCATCTTGTGAATGAATGCCACCTCCTCCTTCCCCACTTATGTCTTGATTTAAAGACTCCTTTAAAGTTTATTAAGAGCACACCACACTACCAAGGCTGCAGCTCACCCCTATATGGATCAGCACAGACTGGGAATATGCCTGTCCTCCCCACTTCCAAAGCTGTCAGTCCTGCTGGAAGCATGGTGGGGTGAGTGAAATTGTTTTTACACTGAGTTTTACAGCTAAACTCAGCACTGAATTCCAGTGTGGACAAGTTCTGAGACAACAGAAGAGGAGAGGAGGTAGCCAAGAAATTCAGGATACTTCTTCTCAAGGGGCAGCTGCATTGGTGGTGTCTAGGGCAAATCAACCCCTAAGGTATAGGATTTCTGGCTTTTCTAGCAATAAGCCAAAGCAAAGGGTTTAGAAACAGAAGGAAGAACTGTTTTTAAACCAAATAGCCTGGATCCCAGTATAAAGGGTCAGGAAAGACGGTTTACTTCTGGTCCCTGGAACTGACAAAATACCCTGAAACCATATAATGAAATGAGAGGAAAACATACAGTTTCCCTGCTACTGCTGATACACAATTAAATATAAAATAAGGAGACTGTTTGGTGTTGGTTCACAGTGATCCATCCCCACCGACACAATGAGGGCTAATGAACTAAATCTGAAAGCATCAGCATAAGATTTTGACAAATGCATTGTTTGCCTATTGAGAGGGTAGAAAATGATTATAAATGACAAGCTGGGCTTGTTTTCAGGCATGGACACTCCAGGAGCAGTGGCATTATGGCCTCAGTTGGCTGTTCTCTGTGTAAATGATTTCACACTTCTGCTACTGAATCAATTGGGTGTTTCTCCATTTAAGAATTGCCAAAATAAAATATCTCCTGCTCCACAGTCAAGGCATGTTCTTGGCTCCCAGGGAGGAAGAACAGTTTAAACATACCTGGATTTTTTATTTTAAAGTGAAATGTTGGTCACAATGTAGCGCATTCACACTGCTCAAGATTCATGGGCATATTGAAAATTTTAAGCAATTACTAGCAAACATGGTGGAAACACAGAATATTGTACTATAAAGTTGAATAAAAAGTCATATTTCATGCCTTTTTTCCTGGAAGAAAAAGAGAAGATGTATATTTAAATATTTTAGCTATGAAAAGTCCAGACACCAAACTAAGGTGAAGGTTCTGGTAAAAACTACAGATCATATAATAGTCAAATGTAATTTAAATTCTGAAATCTCTTATTCAAGTATTTCTCTCAAAGAAGATAATGACCTACATAGACATCCCACAACCTAACTTTGCTTCTTGTTTCTCTGGTCTGGCAGTTCTTGGGCAGAAACTCTCTAACAGTTAAAATTCCCCAAAGAGGTAGAAAATGTTATAGAAAGAGCAGGAATGAGAAGAATTTTGGCTGATTTACTGCTCCCCATTGCTCAGTTCTGCACACATCTGTGCCATTATAAACATAATGAATAATAAATCCAAGCTCATTTTTAGGGCTGCATCCATTGCAAGTATAAATACACAAAGGCAAAGGATTTCTCCTTGGAAAGTCAGTGAGAGGGAGTTTTATGTAATTCTTATGAGACTTAATGAAGCCCTGAAGATGAAACAATTTCCATTTTGCCTTCATGGGAGCAGACTTAAGCGAAACAGTACCTTTCATTCCTCTTTACAGAAGGAGGTTCACAGCACCAGCAGGTGGGCAGGTTTAAATCAGCAAAGTGCAAACCTCGCAAAGACTGGTGTCTGGGCTCAGTGCAGGGAGCCACATGAAGTCTGGATGCTCTCAACTGCCAGTCATGAAGCAAGGAGGTGTCCTACATGCTTGTCCAACCTCCAGACTCCCAGGGGCCGGGTTCCAGTGTGGGGACTCCTCGGGGTTGTGTTGACTCAGTGAAGCCAACCTACAGCTCTAACCCCAGGCATGGTGTTGTTGCATGTGTGGTCTCAAAGCACTCTGCTCAATAAGGTTATTAGCATTATTCTTCATGCAAGGAAGCAGAGCAAAGGCCCAAGAAGTAGAGATCCACTTTTCCTGCACCACAGTCCAGATTTCTTCTCAATTCTTCTGCCCATGGATTTCCCATCGCTGGCAACTCTTGCCATCTGCTTATTAAGGAGACTTGTCACTGCAGATCCTCTTCCCTAATTTCTCACCAGGGAACACATTTCCAGAACTTCTGTACCTGTTTGCTCAGGGTTAGGTTAAACAAAACAGGCAAGACTTTACTGTCTATTGTACAGAGTCTTTGGAAGTCCACCTGATGTTAAAGGGATCCAAAGCTAGCTCCCAAATGCTCATGCACACTTGGAGATTTGTCTCTAAAAATATCTTCCTAAGTAGTCACGCACTCTGCAAGCCACAGGTGAAGCAGGCCTGGAAAAAATCCAGCAGCCCCTCTAAATCAGGATGCTGAGTTGCATAAGAAACACCCTTGTTGACATTTGTGACTTGGCACTCTGTGTTCCTGGTGAGCCCAGGTTTTTCCCTGAACCAGCAGACAGTTAACACCCAATGTGCAAACTAAGAAATACTGGCTTTGCTTAGCTTTAGGTAGTGCAAATCCAAACAAAGTTACTAATATGTCATTTGTGGAAGAATTAAGAGAATAACCTACTAAAACAGTTTTTCAGGACATTTGCACATTCCAGGAATCCAGTGAGGTTGAAATGAGTTTTCCTCCTCCCTGCAGTGTGTTCTCAGAGCACTGGTGTCACCCAGAAGAGCAGAGGTGGAAACCTCTTGGCTTGACCCTCAGGCATAATCCTACAGTCCCCAGGCCAAACTCTATCCTGACAAAGATAAAATGGAGGAAAGAATTTTTTCCTACAAACCTCAGGCTGTTTCCGACCGTTGTCTATTGTCTCAGGTTCTGACACAGAGTCCATTTTCTTACCCCTTCTTTCAGCCATGCAAATCGGGCAAAGCAGAGCGCACAATGGAACTCCAGCATCTTTTCAGATCAGTGGTTCTGAGCCCCCTTGAGAAACCCATAAAGGCCCTCCCTGGAGTATTTAGCAGATAATGCTCCCTCTTTCCGCCTGCGGTGTTTTGAAAAATGTAGCCCATAAAATGTGTCTGACATTGTACAGCAAGGCCAGCTTCCCTGCGAACGCCGCGGCCTCCTCGGGACGAACACGGTTCCCATTGTTAGCCCTGACTTGCTGAATGCAGCGAGGCCAGGGGAGATTTCTATGCCTTCCACAGCTACAGCACATGACTTGGAAGGGAACTTCTCAAGGAAAGTATATTTGATCAGTCATAAAAACCTTCCTGGAGATGCATGCTGAACTCTGTGTGTGTATTATAGCTGGCACTGTTAACAACACCTATTGCTAAGCTTGCATGAGATTTTCCCACACAAGACCTGGTTTGGTTGCTTATAACCTACTTGGTCAGGCTTTAACGGTTTGGACTGATTTTTTTTCCATGCAGAATAGTTGCTTCAGGAAGAATATATATTGGAAATTTCTGCCAAGAGAGATTGGTCTTTTTTCAGAGTGAGTTTACAGGAAAATACATTATTTTTGCCCCTGTTAAATCTTACAAAGATTTTATTGAAGAAAATTTTTTTACCTCATTGCTTTGGTATTTGCAGAGAAGGTTTCTGTTCTAGAGATACTATTGTTAACCCTCTCTTCCTCCCTGTTGTACTTGGGTCAAACCGGGGGCTTACTGAAAAAGAGCAACCTCTTCAGACATGCTAGGGATAGGCAAAGGGTATCTCAGAGGTTGGACAGGATTTTAACTATAAATATGTTCCTGCACACTAAAACAGAGAGCTGGGAAGCACAAAGTTCCTCTTGCTGCTGCCCAGGCGAGGACAATGCCCAAAGAAGAGCTGGAGAAATGTTTTGGGCAGAAACTACAGCTTTCACTCAAGGAAATCCTCCTCTGAGATAGAGTACATCCACCTCCAGACCCAACACCTCCCCTCACCCATCCCCAATTCTCAAATGGAACACGCAGGAGCATAAGACGAGCTCAGAAGGGTCAGGGATAGCCTTCCCTCCACCTCCCATCCATTACTTCACCTCCCCCATATCTCAAGTCCATAACCTTTATCAGCAATGGAATGAATTGCATGAGAAAGTGCAGGGGGTGGCAGGAACATCTGGGCCACATACTGCACATGCCACTGCCAGTTAACCTCTCACACGCTGTCGGATGCTGTGCGATGCATGTCAGGGACACAGCTGTGCTTCACACGCACAGCTCCAGCAGGCAGGACCCACCTCCCACTGGAAAGAAGAAGAGGAAAGAGAGAGAAAATGAAGAAGAACATGGGGATGGGAGATGGGAGATGGGAGATGGGGCTCATCACTGGCAAGACATGATGGATCTTTTTGGCTAAGGGGTGGTACCTCACAGCCAAGCAATGCAACAAATCCTTGGAGAAACACCCCTTGCACACCCTGCATGTAATGCACCAGCAATGCTCTGCATGAGCCAGATTTGGTTTAAATGGAGACAAAAGGGGCAAAATGCAGTGGAAAATGGGAAGGAGGGAAGGGAAGGTGCAAAGGGAAAGAGACTCTCAGAGCACTGAGTTTTTGCAGGCTCTCCTCGACCCAGATAATCAGCAGAGCTCAAGCTGACAGCAGGGGATTTAAACACTTATAGGGGGAGCTCAGCTGGGTGTCTCAAGGGAAAAAGGGTTGGGAAATGCAGTTCTGTAGAAAAGACAGAGAGAGAGAAAAGAGCTGTTAAGTAGTGAGAGAGACATCTGCAGCATAGCTGTTCGTTTTGGTTACACTCTGCTCCGAGCTGGCAATGGGAATGCATGAGAAAACACCTTCAGCATCCTGATTCGTTTGAGAAGAGACAAAGGAAAGGGCCCAGGCAGAAAGCCAAGTTGAACAGGCATCAGCCGCCCAAGTCCTGGGCTGATCTTAGGTACCAGAGATGCCACCTTACAGGAAGGGACCTCCCAAGTTCTGCAAACTGATTGAAGATGCTTCCCACAAGACAATGTCCCTGCTTTAGCCTTCCATACTCATATGGGCCAACACGCAAGGCCAGGAGGGATACAGAGAGGTAAAATCCAGAGCACAGTGCCTTAGGAGGAACTCTAAAACAAGCCACTTGTGAAATCAGCTCATCACTAGGATGAAACATGGTCCCACTTCCAGCCACCATCTGACAAGAGGCTCTGCAGTGGCAGTGCTCCATAATACAATTCATGTAAATTTGGACAGTTAAATGCTTGTTTGCTTAGAGATGGGACTAATGTCCTAACTGATTATTAGGCATTCAGACATGTTCTAAGCAAACAGGTATATCTGCAAGGAAGACAGAATACTCACAGAACTTCTGAAGGCTGTTTACCCCCTGAAACTGCACCCCGGGTAAAAGGAAATTCTCTGTTCTCTTGGTAGCAATGGCAATGGGGGATTTTCATCCTGTTCCTGTCCTGCCCACCACCATGTTCTGTTGACTATCCTCTGATGTGTTCTGGAATCATTTCCTTTCCAAAAATCAGTGGGGTTGAAGAACAGGTTAAAAATGGAGACACCCATCCTAGGGTATTTTTTCAAACAACACTTTCTATTTCAGGAACACTTTGGGTTTTAGAGACCCTCAGTCTTAAAACTGTGCATCAGTTAGAACATATTAAAGGATTTTTAGATATTTTATTACCTTTTTAAGCATGTCTTAAAAAGTATATCCCCTTAGAAGAACACAGGCTTATATACAGCATTTCAGATCCACTATGCAAGTGGATCCAGATATAGGATTTTTCTCACATTTCTCTGCTGCAACAATAATATACAACTCACATATGCTCTAAAGACAAACTTTGCAGAAGCACTAGACAAGGAGAGCACCAGAAGAATTTGCACACACACATGCACAGTTAATTTTCTGCTTGTAAAGCAAATTAATACTTTATTACTTGTCCTTTCTCTAGGTCAAATTACTCCACAATGCTCATTAGAACTGACTTTTTCTACCTAGGGTGTTTTAAGGAAGCACAATGAAAGGGTGTAGTGACCACTGTCTGTTAGAGAATTACAGAAGCATTTGGAAACAGCAGCTGAGATTTGCAGTGGGGTTGCTGTGCACACACAGGCTAGGGCATCCCAAACTCTTTCCAGTCCTGCCATGGGGGCAGGATTGGAGCCTGCAGTAGGTGGGAGGTTCCTCTCTGCCCCTGCAGCCTGCTTTCTCTGAAGGGTGTGTGGTTCACCCTCAGGGCTTGTGGAACACCCTGTAAATTCGACCTACAGTGCTGCTCTTTAAAGACACGTTTATAAAGCACAAATTTGCCTAAATGCTTTTGCAAACAAGATTTCCACCTGCCCAAAGTACCATGGATCAGGCCTCACTCTTGTCCCAACACCGGCTGTGACCTGGCCCAGCCTTTGCTGGCTACCTGTTGGGCTCAGTCACTCATTTCCACTGCAAATGTGTTTTGCCTGTCAGCGGGGTCAGACAGTTTTTGTGCCACAAGAAGGGAAGTAATCAATTTAACAAAAGCAACACATTTTTATAGCTTCTGGAAACACTTCTGTTGCAAAAACAATCAGGTGAAGGAGCAGGAAGGGGCAGTCCTAAGACATTTTTCAAACAATGGGCCTTTTATTTTAATAGGCATTTATAGAACCCCAATCTTTCAACAGTGTGTATCCCAAAATATATTAAAATGCACTGCATTGCAGCTAGCTAGGATTTATATTTTCTACTTTTTAAAGTTATTTACACTGGTGCCGATTGATAAAACGTGAATGCATCAGGTGCAGACTCCATTCCCCATCCAAAGGCCATGGCACTGCTCTTCCCTGCTCAGTTCCTTTTCAAGGACTAGGTTAGGTTGAGGTAATATCATGCAGATTACCTTCTTGGTTTAAGAATTATTTTGTATTATAATGACTGAGGCAATATCTCCCTTGGCCCCTGGTGTCCATGTAAGGCTGCTCCTGGCCATACCCCATAGGGGCATGACAGCATCCATGCAAGGAGTGAGTAAGAGACAAAGTGTATTGTGCCAAGTAGTTTAAACCAGATTAAACACATATCGGCCAATCCTACAATAAAGGATTACCACTATTCCTCTTACCACTAGAGTAAAGTACCCTTTACTCTAAAACTGCACTGTCTAGGGTAGGTGATTTGGAACAACACACTCTTATTTTAGGATATAAGAGCACACACACAAGGAATTAATTCATCAGTAGTTAATCTGGAATGATGTCATGTGTAAACAACTCCCATTTCCAAGACTGTGACAAATACGGGGGAGAGGGGAGAAGAGACTGTGAAGTATCTTTAATTCCTTTTTCTCCTACTCCCTGTATCCTGCAGCAGCTCTATCCCGTCCTTCACGCAAGTGAAAGGGAGCTTTAACAACAGCTGTTTCCCCCCGTGCCTGATGTGCTCTGCAAAAAGGACAAACCGCATCAATCTGGGGACAAGGAGGAGCAGGGTTAAGGTGGGGGTCTTGCGGGAAGAAGCCTACAGTGACTGGGGGGGTTGAAGGGCAGCCCCCGCAGGAGACTTGCCCAGGGGCTGCTTTCCACTGCTGGAGGCTCCAGGGAGGGCTCCGAAGAAACCAGAGCTGCCTCTGGCTCTCCAGGCGGGCGGTGTTTGCAGGCACATCCCTTCAAATGGCCACCGAGGCTCGGAGCAAGCCAGTTGTTAAAGGGAGAGGTTTTTCCCAAGGTCTGAAGCACGCTGGGCTCCTCTGCTCCTGGGTAGTGGTGCTTGGGTGCCTGGTTTTATTCCTCCCTTTCCCTGTGTGCTTTGGAAGAGCCCCAGGAGGACACAGAACTGCTGGTGCGGAGGCAGCCGGCTCTATCTGTGTTTACAAGTCGAGGGGGAGTTTAGTGCACAGCTACCTACCTCCCTGAAAGGGAAGGCTGCTCATACAATGGGGACCTAACAGACTGCATCTGTTTTGTCTTAGTCTAAAGCATTCCTTTCTGGTGCTAACTGGGAACAATTTAGCTGGAATTTCCAATTGAAATGAGCTTTTTAAACTTCTATATTGACAATTTAAGTTCTTCTCAGGCAGGGGATCTGCCGTGTGTTTTACAAATAGGCCAAACCAAATCTCAGTGCTTTTACAAGTTTTTACTCAGACCAAATCTATTTTTCTAAAGTACTGTTCTTTTACTCAAACATGGATTTCAATGCACTGTCACAAAGGGTACCCAGTAACAGCCTGTGCTGCAGGAATTCGGATTTCAATCAGCTTGAAGAGATTGAGGAAGTGGGTAAAGGAATAGTCCTGGAAAATACCTTGTGTGGAAATTGTTTAGATGCATCTGCAGCTATGTGCAACACAGCCTACACAAAGAGCAGAACTTCTACTTTTATTTATATAAGAACAACCAGACTAAAGGTTCAGCACTGTGTCTAACAGGGAATCTCATGCCCTGGGAAAGCATGCAAGTAACAGGGCAGGATTTCTTCTGTCATTTCTCATATCCTTCCTCTGTAGTCTTTTCCAGCAGTCACTGTTTGTGGCATGTCTATGCACTGGATCCTTCTCTTAAAATGTCTTAATCTCACCCCCTTTTCCAACCCAGCTCACCTCACCACACCCTGCAGCAGATGCTTGTGTACCCTACAGCATGGCCCAGCACCCAAGGACCTTTCCATCCCAAATCCCAGGGACCCTCAGGGCTGCATTGCAGGGAACTGGCTGGGATGGAAGAGAGGGAAAACCCCTCTGAATATTGCCTATTCCTGTCACCTCAGGAAAAACACAAACACTGCAGAGCACCACATCTTAGAGCCTCTCTGCAAAATCAGTGAGAGAACACTGACCTTGCAGATGAATTGAGGCAAAATATGTGTTAAAATTATAGCCACTTACTGAACTTTGCTTATGGATGTAAGTTCTTTAAAATTAAGCAAGCCAGGAGGCCTTGGTAGATGGGTGGCTAAGAATATGAGCCAATTTGTTTGTGACAAACAAGGAATGGACACAGCAAAAGGAAGCCATGCTGGCAACTAGTGCACAGCCAAGCTAGAATTTAACCCAGATCTTCTGAACTCCATCTCAGACTTAAAGTGATCTGTGATGCTTCAGATGGGTAAAAAAGGGATATAGCAGTCTTGTGAGAATAAATATGTCAAAGAAATAGAGGTGCTTGGGGACAGGTGACTTAGAAAAATAATACGAGCATAGAAGAAAATATAAAAGCTCCTGCACAGTAGAGGAACAAAAGGGAAAAAATTACTACAGAGATAGGAGGAGTAAAGAGGAAGGGGGAGGGAGATCTTCCATAAACTGATTCATAAAACTTTGGAGGTCCCTCATGACACAAAGCCTGCAGGTGCAAATCTAGTCTCCCTCCTGGAGCAGGACCTGATGACGCTCTAAAAAGTCTTTGTTCATTAAGGATCCCTTTGCCCAGGACTTGGTAATGCTATTCCTCAAAAATAGAGAAACCAAATATCTTGAACTGCTTCCTTCTCCCTGCTCTGCAGCATTTATCTGTTCATGTGAATATCTTTATTGATGATCTGGATGAGGGGATTGAGTGTCCCCTCAGCAAGATCAAAGACAACACCCAGTTGGGTGGTAGTGCTGATCTGTTGGAGGACTGGAAAGCTCTGCAGAGGGATCTGGACAGGCTGGATCAGTGGGATGAGGACATTTGTATGGGATTCAACACGGCCAAGTGCTGGGTCCTGCACTTGGGACACCACAACCAAGTGCTACAGGCTGGGGGCAGAGTGTCTGGAAAGTGGCTCACCAGAAAAGGGCCTGGGTCAGCAGTGCTTGAACAAAAGCCAGGTGGGCAAGGAGGTCAATGGAACCTGGCCTGTGTCAGCAACAGTGTGGCCAGCAGGTGGTGGGAAGTGACTGTGCCCATACTCAGCCCTGAGCAGGCCACACCTTGAATCCTGTGTAGTTTTGGGTCCCTCACTACAGGAAAGATGTTGAGGTGGTGGAGCATGTCCAGAGAAGGGCAATGGAGCTGGGGAAGGGTCTGAAGCATGAGTCTTATGAAAAATGGTTTAAGGAAACTTGGGGTGTTTAGCCTGGAGAAAAGGAGGCTCAGGGGGACTTTATTGCTTTCTGCAACTACCTGAAAGGAGCCTGTAGCTAGGTGGGGGTTTAGATTGGATTTTAGGAACCATTTCCTCACAGAAAGGGTTGTCAGACATTGGAATGGGCTGCCCAGGAAAGTGCTGGAGTCACCACCCTGGTAGTGTTCAAAAGGCATGTGGATGTGGCACTTAGGGACATGGTTTAGTAGTGCTGGGTTAATGGTTGGACTCGATTGTATTAAAGATCCTTTCCCACCTAAATGATTCTATGATTCTGTGAACCTTACATTTCTTTCCTCCCTATTTTCAGGCTGACTTTGCTAACACAAGGAACATGGCTGCTGCTCTGCCACTGCCCTCTCTGCCTTCAGTGCAGATTGTTTGCAGTTGGGATCTCTGCTTGAAGGCAGTGGGCCTGAAGGGTCATGTTCCCCTCAAGTCTTGCACTGGGACCTCACTCCAATGAATTCTGCAGCTGTGCCAGAGAGTCCCAGGCTCCTGCCTAATTCACTACCCACATGTGCAGGGAGAAAAAAAGAACTACTTCCCCTTGCCAAAAGAATTAAATAAGTTGTAGGCATCAATCACTCCCTAACATGCACATTTTTATTCTCAAACAGCTTCATTTAGAGTGTTTTAATATAGAACAGCCTGACAGAAACAATGCCTCCTAAATAGCTGTATGGGACTCTTTAGTCAATAGTACATACAGTAAATATTTATTATAACGTAACACAGGTTCTGTTTGTTTCTGCTTGTTTTTGCTTTTTATACTTTGCATTTGATGTGAGTGGGAGACACACCAAATATTGTAAATATTTATAAAGTATTCAGATTTGATATTATTTGCTCAGGTACAAATGGCTCCAGTTACTAGACTGTCACAAATGAGAAAACCACAAATACAGAGCAACACTGAATGAAAACACAGTGGAAACATGACATAACCACATCTACGGACTGCAGTAAACATTCCTCACAAGAAGGAACTAAATAAAGGTGCAAATATCTTTTTAAAGAGCTGTTTTGGCAGATATTTTAGAGGCATCAACTTAGTGACAGGGGTTTTGTTCCCCACCTTCTAAGTGTCACTAAAATATCTTAAGTCTAAACTTACATGCAATTAGCTTTTGGCTATTTTGTTTCTAAAGAAAACCTCACCCTGGAGAGTGTAGATAGATGGATGAGGCGGGGTTCTTTTTTTAACACATTCAGTCTTGCTTTACAAAGTAAACACCCCTTTAGACAAGTTGCCTGAGGAGCCTTGCCTTTTTTTTTTTTTTTGTATAAGACAGATGATCCAGAGGATCGCGGACCTGCTGTCATTCCCAATTCAGTTATGGGGACACTAGACATGTCCTCTTAGTCAACACATTATGGTTACCTTAGTGACTCAGTCCATCTCTGATGCCTCTAAATCTTTTACCATTGCAGCTGAGACCTCTTTAGGTTGGGGATGAATCGGAGGACCTGGCACTAAGCTGTCTTGCACAACAGCAGTTTGGCCATGCCAGGAGAGATCCCTCTCCAATGTCCTTGGAGCCAGCCCAGCATTGTTGCCTCCTGGCCTTCTCCAGCATCCCAGCACTGTGCTCCAAGCACACTGACCCCAGCAAAGATGAGGCCCATGTTGGTCATCCTGTGACAGGACACAGCAGGTTCACGCGAGCATTTTGCCGCCCTGGTCTGGCTGTGGGGATTCCCACTGTTGTGGTCTTGGTTTCCCAATCCATTACAATTAATTTTGTCTACAGTTTTCATCAACCATGATTCAGAAGGATTTTTCTAAAGCTGGCTGGTTTGAGTCATAACCAAAGATCTGAACTGCAGACAAAATTTCTGGCTGGTTTGTGTTTTATCCTGAGCTATTTCCCCAGTGCTAGTTTGTCTTTTATACTTGCACAATCAATAATTTTCCTCACTGATCATACATGGTATATAATTTATTTCCGTTGAATAACCCCTCTGGATAAAGCATGATGAAGTAAATACCGGAGACAAACACAGAAAACATCTGGAATATGTTTTTCTCTCCAGCCAATTCATCATTTCAAAATGTACTGTAGGCTGAACTGGTAGCTCAAACAAGACTAGGTATTGATAATATGTTTCTGCCATTTTTGTTATTATTCTTCATTATGATAAAATCCTGGTTTTCCCCTCACTGGAAACTCTTCTCTTGTTTTACAGTTTTTCCCATGGTGTAGTAACAGAAATGTATTATTGGCATGGCCTGTAGTTCAAGGTCTTTGACATTTCTTTTTATAAATGTATCCCTTACAAGGGCCAAAGAAGAAGTTAATAAAAGTATTAAAACCACCTGTGAATGGTCATTTAAATGCCACATTTAAATTAATGACAAGTAATCTACACCTTCAAAAAATCCTGACTGACATGTAGGTTTGCCTTCTCCACTTCCAATGTATGGCCTAAGTACTAAAAATAAAGTGAAATAACACTCAGGTGCTAAATAGATTATGACACACAGCTGGAGGCAAAGAAATTGTAACTTTATCCCAATTACACTAATTTAATTGGGTGTTAAAAAAATCCTGGGTTCCCAACAGTAGTAGCCAAGGCAAGGTTATAGACATCTAACAGGTAAGGGGGCCATCTCTAATTGTTTTGTTTTGTTTTAAAAAGTTCTTCTGGTGCTGGTAGAAAGGCCTGTGCAGACAGGAACTTCTTCATGTGAAATTAGTACATAACAATAATATTTGTGTAAGCAGCAGAGCAATACCTTCATGTGGGAGGTGAACTCACAGCTGTCTGACACTGCTACTGCTGTGGGCAGAGGCTCCATGCTAGAAGAGGAGGAGTCAGGACACCCCCAGTTTATCCCCTCCACCCCCCAGGTCTGCGATGCTGAAACCAAACCCTGGTATGGAGAACAAGGGCTTTGTGCCAGGCTTTGCCACCTTTGGGCACAGAGACACTGATGCTTTCTTTTCCTGCTCAGAAAATGAGGATGATGACAATGAGCAGGGTCCCAGCACCCAAAGCAGGCATGTACTCATCCCATCCCATCCCATTGGGTCTACAGCAGGTGATGAGCCCTGTCAAAGCCCCAAAGGGGCTGTGAAGACCTTTAAACCCACCCAGCACGGAGGCACTCTGTGGTGGTGTGGGCAGAACAAGCAGCACGTAACCCCACCGGCCTCGGAAGCCAGGGAGCAGAGAGCTGAAGGCAGGATGAGATCTCCTGCTGGGTGGAAGAAAAGGGAATTACTTCCTCCCTGGGAATACCCTCCTGAGGCTTTTTCCTTCCCCTTTGGTAAAGATAAAAGAAACACGGTCCACCTCCTGTGCTGAAGAGCTCCCATTCCTCCCCAGCCTTCCTCTCCTTCTCCTTCCTCTCAGCCTCCTGAAAGCAAAGAGCTACTGGCAAGAGGAGTCAATAAGTAAATAGCAAAGGCTGTGGAGAGGGGGACTCTGCTTTTGCTGAGCACCTGGAGCAAGCCTTGTCAGAGGGATCAGCCAGGAGCCACGACAGCAGCCCACAAGGAGCCACCTCCTGGTCCAGCACCCCTCCTTGCTGAGCACCTCCCGATCACGAGACATCACCTGGGGAGCCCCCACAAGCATCACCTGCTTTGGGCTTGAAGGGGAGTGTGTTTGAGGGATTTCCTCTCAGAATATAATAAGCAGAGGTTGCTCTGGCCGCACACATAATGAGTCTGGCACCAGGGGAGTGCTTTCTCTTTGCCTTTGGTTCCTGCAGATTGAGGCTCCTCATCGCCCGCAAGAGCATGGCTGTGCCTGTGCCTCGTAGCCACAGTGTCCTTTTAAATAGTCTCCTCTCTGTGATCTGCACATCCAAGGGGAGCCTTCTCTCACCAGTTGAAGTTGCAGCCTTGTGTTGTGACAATTTCCACTGTGCCAGATGCTTCTCCTTCAGCTCGGGATTGGGTTGCAGTGAAAGGGAACAGCCTGGAACACACTAATTCTTTCAGAATATAAAAAACAGCAATCAAACTTTCTGTATCGCTTTCTAAGGAGAATAATTAGCTTCAAGGCCAAATGTTTTTAAAACCTGAAAATAAGAATTACTTTACAATAGTAATAAAAATAATATTTTTTTTTAAAAGCAACAACAACAAACAAAATCCATCATATAGCTAACGCAGAGATTCTGCTAACAGATTATATATAAAGGAGCTGTCAGTACAGAAGCAGAATTATGTAAATGAAAGCTCATGAAGACCTGTGAATCCATCGGTGCCCGACCCGGCGGGGCGGCGGGGCCGGGGGACGGAAGGTGGCAGTGCAGCATAACGAGAGCCGAGTGCGTCTGCCTGCAGAAAGCACCGCACTTACCATTTGTTTGTCATTCCCGAGGTACAGGGCTAACAGGTTTAACCATTAAAAAAAACCACCTCTTTAGGTTTGGATGTTGGTTTTGGTTTTGTTTTTTTTTTCTTTTTTTGTCTTGGTTTTTTTTTTGTTGTCTCGTTTTTTGTGTTTTTGTGGTTTTTTGTTGTTTTTTTTTTTAATGTGCAGGTCAAGCAAAAATTAAGGGGAAAGCAGGCAAATAATTTAAGAAAACAAGAGTGAGAAATACAAATAGAGATGTGGTCTGGTTTATGCATGCACACAGAACCTAAACAAACATGAAACCTTTCGTCGAGGTGAGCAGAAAATCTAAGAATTACAGCATATTGTCACAGTCACTCACATATGTCTATGCATGTGGTATTTTTTTCTGAACAACGATCAGAAAAAATTGTTTTAAAAATAGAAGTAAAGATTTCCCATAGGCTACATTTGTATTGATATATTCCTTTCAGATTTGTCTTTATTTTCAAACCTTATTCTACATTTTCCCCCAAATACTTTGTTACAGCATCCTTATCTTTTCTTTTACAAATAAGGGACAGTAGACATTCAGGGTAATGAAGAAAAACACTCTTGACTCCGTTTACTTCCCACTGAGAGCCAATTGAATACACGACCCACCAGAAAAGAACGATTTTTCATTAGTTTTCAACTTCCTAAGACTGAAATAACTCCAGTGTTCAAAAAAATCCTTACCCTTCACCAAAAACAGAACAAATAAAGTCCAGCTCTTGCTTTGTGTTTGGTTTGCAGCATTCAATATTCATACAAACAGCTTAAAAAAAATCCGAGGGACATTAACTTTCTAAACTTAAAAACATATATCTATTTTATAATTAGTTTCCCACATTTTCCATTGTTTGATGTATTAGATATCATGAGGATAATAATTTAGGGCCTGATCCCATTAGTCTTTCCTCAGAGAAATACTGTTCTTCAATTTTTTTTTATTTTTTTTTTTTGGATCTGAGGTATTTAGCAGGTGGAGTATTTCAGGGACAGGGTAGCTGGGGTCAGAGCCAGCATCCCTTGAGCACTGAGCTCTCTGAATTGGGGGTTCCCTGAGTCCAGCTGAGCATTCCAAGGTGGGTTCTGCACTCCCTGCTCACACAAGGATCTGTCAGAGATGCTGTGGTTTCCTCTGCAGTGTCCGTGGCCTGGGAAAAGGGGACAGACTCCGACTTGGGACCGGTGCTGGAGTGAACATTCCCAGCTTTCCTGACCTGCCTCAGGAGCCTCCACACTGAGTCACCCAGGAGCTGGATCCCGGTTTCAAAAAAACACACAGCACAGCTTAGCATTAAAGGTACCCTCCAGAACATTTAAAAATAAAAGGGGAAAGTATTAAACATAGCTTTTAAAGGGAAATTATAAGCTTACATAAAAATGCTTCACACAGTGGGGAGAAAAAAAAAAGATAAAGGTCTTAAGTTTTCCAAAGCTGAAAATAAGTTGATTATGCTTTAGAAATTGCACCCTTTTGGTTGAGGATGTTATTTGTTTTAGGCTTTTTTTACACAGTTTTGTGGAAATATACAGGCAGCAGAAGGGAGGAGAAATCATCAAGAAATGTGTGTGCAGTGGAGGGGGGGAAGGGAAGACTGACAATAAAATAGATCTCCCGCTAAATGCATATTCTTCTATTTATGTATTTGATAATGAGACAGAAATGCCCTTGGCACTCCGTAAACAACAGCTCCATAACCAGGAGGGAAGGGCAGAATAATGCATAGCTACGTTTCAGATCATAAACTATTTCAAGAGCTATTAACATGCCAGCCTGTTAGATTATTGAGGATTTTAATTTTATTTTAAGCTAGTGTTTACCATTCTTACCTAATTGCTATTCTTGCAGATTTACAGAAGGTCATTACTTCGGAAGCTCCTCTCCTACAAGAAGTTCCTGAGAAGGGAGAGCTGATTTAACTCTAACACCATAAGAAATTTTTTAGCTTTGTATCAATGCAGAAAAATGTCTATATAAATGTTTTTTACAATATAAGGCTAAATTTAGGGGTTATTCACCACGACATATTGGCAGCACAATTCAGAGCTCCGTAACTTTCAGAAAAGGAGATAGGGGAAGTTCACATTCATAATAAAAATAAAATTTTTCCTTTGCTTTTAAAGATGCTTTTTGCATTTTCAAACAACATTCCCTCACGATAACAAAATGTGCTTGTGTGTAATGTTTGCAGTGTCAGATGGTAGAACTATCGTATGATTTAAAATTAAACAATATAATTACCATTTGGCAACTGATATTTAAAGCTGTAGCAACTATTTCTTCAGGCATTATTTAGACTGTATTTAAAAATACAAATGAAAGCTATATTTTTCCTGTACATTAATTTCAAAACATTGGAGCTGGAGTGCTTCTTTCTGTCTTTCTTTCTTTTTTCTTTTTTTTTTTTTTCCACAAAACCCCAAACTATTTCTGTTTAGGAAAATTGGGTTTGTGATATCTTGAATAACAAGCTTTTCTACAGTTGTTCAAGAATCCTGCTGCACTGAGACAGTGAGTGGAGAACTGCAGGAGAAGGTGGAATATCTTCAATTGGATTTTATTACTGAGTTTGTTCCTGTGTTCTGATCACTGGATATGGAGATGGGAGCTGGGAACGACTGGTAACCATTTGGAATTAACATTTCTTCAGTCATCTGATTCAGGGTGCTTAACAGTTTCTAAAATTAACACCAACAACGATTAAAAAACACTCATTTGTATTATAAGATGCATATAGGCATCTGGTTTCTTTGAAAGTGGCTCATTACCAAAATTTACCACAGCTTTATCTTGGTCCTCTGTTTATTCCAATAATTAACCAAGTCATCATTATCTGTTAGTTACAATGAATTTTTCCAGGATTATGGACATATTGAATTTTACATATTTATTTTTAGAAGCCCATCACATCTATTGAAGAGAGAAAAGTAGGATACAGAATTTCTCCTTGTAGCTGTAATTCTTTTCTGAATCTTAGACTACAGAAAACAAAGGCATTATATTTCCATGAATCTACTACAGCCAAACTAGGAATCAGAAAGGCATTTTACTTGAAAATATCTGCATGAATTCTGAAAGTGATTTTCAGCTGGATGTGTAGAAATGCCCATTCTTCTATTTTCTTGGTAAGTATTATGTTTATTTAACTCATCAGGGTTTTTTTTTTCTCTGTCTCTCTCTTTAATAAAATATCATTTTTCCTCATTCATTTCTGAGCTGTTTAATTTTGCGAAAATAAAAGAATACAAATCCTCTACTGCGGTGAGAGGCAGAACTTTTCCTGCCCTGCTTCTGGAGCCGTTTCAATCCATAAAGTGTATCAATAAGCAGAGCAAAAGGCAGCAGAGAGACAGTCCCCGGCAGCAAAGGCAGCGCTTCGACCCTGCCTCGCTCCCCAGTGCGCGCAGGCTCCAGCCCCAGCACAACTCCCCAAGCTAAAACCACATTTCTTCCAGTGCCCGTCTCACATGGTAATTTGGGATAGAAAAACACTGCTAAAAACATCTCATTAAGGGCTGAGAGAGAAACAATTTTTATAAGGGGTACAAAAAAAGACAGTAAAAAGGACGTTCTTACAATTCTTCTACAATTCTTACAATGCTTGAAGACAGAGACATTTTTGTTTTATTTTGTTAAGCTTTTCCCCAATATTCAGAATTTTTCCAGCCCAAGCAAAAGATTTTATTTCTATTTTATATTTTTACTGCCTCATTGTGCCTGTAAATGTTGACTTTCAGGGATTTCATAATAGTAAAAATATCAGCCAGAGACACCAGCACTGTAGAAGTTTTGCAAATGGTGGATTAAAATCTTCTGATGCAGACATTAAAACCAAGCAAGTTAAATTATGTCCAGCAATGTCACTTGCATGCTAGCTTACCTAATGGGAAATATTCAGTGCACTCACACTGTGAAGATTTCAGCTCAGGAATTTCTCTTGCTAACTGCAGTGAGATATAACCAACACTGAGGAATTTATATGACCAATATCTCTCCTCTACTGATAGTTAGCCACATGTATGCCAGGGTGGCACAAGGCATTGTTATCTTGTAAAACACCACAGAGCTATCAGCTTTTCAGTGGGTGTGTGAATCATAAGGCTGTCTTAGCATGAATGCATTTAATTGTGTGAAGAGGGTATTTCCCAGCATTTGCTTAAAACCTTGGAAAAACAGCTTTGCTTGTCAATTGTCACTCAAGTTTGTACTGGGAACAAACAGGGAGCAGAAGCTCAAGAGAGGAGTGTTGTGGGAAAGGGTCTGGGGGTAGGTTCAACTGTAAAACTCCAGAAAAATGCTGGGAGTGTTTTCTTGTGGTTTAGTTTCTCATTCCCCAAAGTGCCCTTCTTGTTTTAAGTCGTTGATCTCAGGCTGGAGGCCAAAAAAGCCTTTGAGCCATGGGTGGGAAGGAGGAGTTCCTCTTGGTCAACCAACACGACATTACAGCCTGGCCAGGTTGTGGGGCCAGGCTGCTCTGCTGGGGCCAAAAGTAGTGGACTTTTGTGTCAATGGACCCTGCTGGGGCATTATGGGGTGTCCATGGCACACAGCCCTACGAGGTGGGCACCTACAACCAACTTTGCTCAGGGGACTTTCACAGCGTTCAGGACCCCTTGCTGCTCTTCCCACCCCCAGAGCTATCACAAGGACAACACACAGTCCCCATGTCACCCCCAGCAGGACTTGTCCCTCCACGGGGACACTGTGCTGATGGGTCAGGACACAGCAAAGCCCACACCAGGGCACATCACCACACCAGGCAGTGGCTGCATGTTGAACCAGGAAAGAGAAACGTGGGCTCCCGCAGCTGCTGCCTCGCATGTGCCAAACGAGAGATGCTTTTCCCCTTTTCATTACATGCGTTTCTTAATAAATACTGAAAGAGCTTTTTTTTCAGAAAATGAACCCCAGGGGCCCAATCAGTGAAATACATTAACCTTTCAACTGTCAGCCCCCCTGCCCCCCCTTGAAATTAAGCAATATCAGCCCTTGAAACGGCTAAATTACCTTCTTATTTTTCAATTGTGTAATGATGGTCCAACAAAAAAGGAGCAACTCAGGACTAGTAAATATTCAATGAAGAAATTTATTGTAGTTCTTATAAAGGGAATACCCACAGCTTTCTTCACATGGACTTAAATCAGACAGAAACTGGAGCGATAGGCATAAAATGAAATAACGGATGCACTATTTCTAGTGGGATTTACATCACCATTTGGTCTAATTATTCCTGATATTTCACCCATCATATTAGAAGCTTCTTCAGGGAAAGAAATAACAGTTTGTCTCCTTGAGAACAAAGAACAAAGTGTCTCTTTGCTCTCAAGAAACTCAGCTATCATTATGAAGAGAAAGAATCTGTCCATTATCAAGAAATCCCACTAGAAATCTTGAATATCTTACCAAATAATTCCTGAGCACACTAAAAATACCAGCAAATGAAAGAGGGAGAAACTATGGGACCTTGGAAAATAAATAAATAAAGGAAGCATCATGGATGCTCCACAACCCATTCGTTTGTTTTTTTTTCTCACAGAATGATATTAATCAAATAACCAAACTGTGCCTGGCATGTACAGTTAATCTAAGCAGGACAGCCACCATTCCTTGTTCAGCAAGGCACACTTTCAGCTCTATCTGTGGTCCTGGATTAAGTGGTGGGAATGCATTTGCATACATTTGCACAGTGAGTAATTCACCATGAGTGACTATGTATAGGACCCACTTCCAGAATGCCTGAACTTTTTGAGATTGGATTTCATGAGGACTGGATGGTAAGCTTTAGGAGGAATTTAGTACAGACCTAGGACCATGCACAGCTTTCAGGAAAGTAATTTCTTAGGACATACGTAAGAGTTCTTTGTTCTGGGTCTTGTATTTAATACTGCAGTATATAGTAAAAAAGCATTTTAAATGAGCACATGGAGCCGTGGGGTTCAGGTGCACTAATTTGACAACTTCCTAAACAGGATCTTGCTGGGTCAACTTGTGAACTGGGAATATCCCCGGGTCTGAGAGAAAGAGCAAGCGTTTCCCAGCATCCTGCCGTGATCCTGCACCTCTATAGGCAGTTGCACTTTGAAAAATGAAAGAAAATAAAACCTCAGCATGCAGAGATAAGAGGGCTGAAAATATCAGCTTCGTGAAGAAAATATTTTGCCTTTTTCCTAAAATACAGGAACTTCTCCAAGTCTTTCCAAAGCTCTTTTCCAGTCCCTAAACATAGACAAATGCTGCTCAGTCACTGCCAAAGGGGATATTGAATGTATTTGACCTTGTATTTAGATGTTGTTTAACTACATTCAGCTTTATTGCTTGTGAAAATCATTGGTCCTTGAAAATAGAGTTCTTAAGTTTAGCAGCAGTGGCACAATTTATACTGGTACATGGTGCTCAACATCTGGGAAACTCCACCAGTTAATCAGGGGTGAAGTGTGCAAGTGCAGATCTCTGGTTCAGCGTGTGGGAGTGGGGTTCTGCCCCAGTGAGGAGTTTCATGGCAACATGCTGTTATGTTATGCTGTGTTACATTATGTTATGTTATATGTTAGGATGTTATGTAGAATTGAATATTCCCTCAGATAATTTGCGCAGTTCTTGTTGAAATCAGTAACAAATCTGCTCCGAACTGTAAGAGAAAATAGCATGGAGTTTGGATGTGGACTTTCTGTGGTTACTGTGGTCCTATAAAGCATCTGTAAAGGATTGAATATCTGAAGGAACTATCTGCCTTTGCCTTCTATTGAAAACAATTGCAAGTGGGATGCATGCCCTAAATTGTGGTGTTAGTGAAAGCCGAGCATAGTCCCAGATTGCAAAATCAGGCCAGAATGATGAAAACATTTGTAGATGTGCTACCCTTTTATTTTCTTTGGCATGCTCTAAGTAACCTCTGACCTTTTCTTTCCCCTGTAAAGCTGGTCTTTGTTTGAATGGAAACAGAATGTGAAAATGATGACAAAGGGATTTTTGAAACAAATACAATAGCAAAAAAACAAAGACAAATGAACTTTCACTGAAATCTAGTACCCCATCAAACTCTTATAAGTGTATGAAAAGAGCAAGTTTCAGGATTATGAGATAATTTTATCTAAGAAAAAGGACAGGCTGAGAAATATAACTGCACTTGCATGTGATGTAAAGGACCCGTGCCAGTCTCCGATGGTTTTGTTCAGGAGGCAATGGAGCACCCCCAGGCTAAGCTGTGTCTCTGGGAAGTGGTGTCTCTGCCACCAAGAAACTCTTATTGGATTGATAAATGTGAATGTAAATTATCAATAGGCCAATGGAGCTGCTTTCTTAAGAAGCTACTGTGATTTAACCCCATACAGCAACTCAGTGCCGTGCAACCACTCATTCCTTCATTCCTCTCCAGCTGGGATGGGGGAGAGAAACAGAAAAGTAAACGTTAAAAAACTTGTGGGTTGAGATAAAGAAGTTTAATAGAGAAAGCAAAAGCCACGTAAACAAATGAAGCATAGCAAGGAATTTGTTCCCTACTTCCCATGGTCAGGCATTCAGCCATGCTCAGGAAAGCAGGGCTCCATCACACCTAATGCTTACTAGGGAAGAAAAACACCATCATTCCCAGCAACCCCACTTCTTTCTTCTCCCCCCAGCTTTACATACTGAGCATGACACCATATGGTCTGGGCTATCCCTGTGGTCAGTTGGGGTCAGGTGTCCTGGCTATGTCCCCTTCAGCTCCTTGTTAACCCTCAGGCACATTGGTGGGGTGGGGAGCAGAAAAGGCCTTGGGTCTGTGTAGGCACTGCTCAGCAGTAACAGCACATCTCTGTGTCATTAACACTGTTTCCAGGACAAATCCAAGACACGGCCCCAATACCAGCTGCTGTGAAGGAAATTAACTTCAACCCAGTCAAACCCATTGTTTCCTGGGATGTCTCCCAAGCTCTACCTGCAATACACACATCAAGAAGTATAGAAACAAAATTCCTCCCAGTTTAGTTATGACAGCTTTAGAAGAAGGGCAGTTGAATTGATCACAACTAGTTTGAGGTACAGGACATCATCCTATGGGAAGCAAGAGGTTGGTGGCATTTTCTGGTGGGAAATGCACAGAGGAGCACTGTCTCCAGTACTGAGTATGGAGAAGGCCATGGGATTTCCCCTATAGGGTACACTGTTCTCATAGAAGTCACAGTTCACCAGCTGTCAAGAAGAAACTCAACACTTGCAGGCATGAAACATCTTACCAGGCCATCAAGGTGATGATTCCTCACCTTTCCATTAGGAAATATAATACCATGATTATTCAGTTTATAGTTTCTGCTCCAAAGCCAGCTTCTCCTGGCTCTGTCTTTACCCCCTCTCTCATTCTACTTTCACCCTCCCCTCCCCAGTCTAAAACTTTTTAAGGGAGCAAACACAATAACTTTGCTTTCTCATTCCTCTTCTAGAGTCTCCTGCCAAAAAGTGTTTTTGAAAATCACCTGGGTGAACAGGATCCTTTTAGCTCATACTCTTCTCTTGAGCATAAAATGTGTTTAGCCAGACTCATTAAAATATGAGAAACTCCCTTGCTTGATGATACAGATTCTTGCAGGCAAGGCACAGAACCTGTTAAGGTCCTTGTCAGCTGGTGGCTGGGGGTTTCTGCACTTGGTGAATATGATTAGAGTTCACTGATGTGTCTGAATCACCATCAGTTTGAACAGCCTCCATGTTCTGTTTCAAATGCTTTAGGTGCTAGATCTGCCTGTCTATAGTTAATATCCCAAAATCAAGGGGTCAGAATCAGCTCACCACAGTTAATTCTGATGTGTTTTTTTCCATTAGATGGGTTGCTGGGTGAGTCTTGCCTTTCTCATACTTGACTTATTTAAGAAATTTTACTTTCTTGCTTGCAGGACCTGTCAGAAAAAAAATCAGGGGATGATATTCCACAGATCAAAGTGGACTACTGCCAAACTTCTATCTCAAAATACATGCAATGTTGTTCTTAAAAAGATTTTGTACAGGAAATGTACAGTGTCTTTTAAATGTGTTTATTGAAAATTGAATTACTGTATGCAACACATTCACTAAGAAGTTTTAATTATGTTGGTGGAGAGAGGTCACAAATGCATATCTGTGTTAGTGCTGACTCTCACTTCCTCTGTTCTAAAAAATATTTAACGGTGAATAAGGAATCTAATTCTGTAGTTGTATATTCGACATTCACTTTAAAAAAATCTATCCCAAGTTTCAGATGCTCTGGGAAATTTTAAAAATACAGTGTTTAAAAAAAAACCTCTTCAATGTTCAAGCCCCAAAAAGGTAGAATAAAAATAGCCAGTTGCTTGGACCCAATTACTTTTTGTGAACCACAGATAGACAGGATTAAAGGCATTAGATGTGGAGTTGTCTTTTTTAAACTAGAGGTGACTGTCATGCTCAGAACAAGCAGTCTGTAGGTCAGCAACAAATTTTGCTCCAAAATTATTGACAATCACTAGGTTAGGGAATGTGTGAACCAACTCTTTAGGAAACAAAGGAGGAAAACATTAATATAAATATATTATCTCCAGCCAAGACAGGGAGGTGCAGTTATTAGATGCAGACTGATTCCTTTAAGTAACATGCTTCTGTTCCTTATATTTAAAAAGTCAGGAAAGCTTGGTAAAAGCTGAAAGATTTCCTTCAGTAGGAAGTTTGTTGCTTTCAAGACAGGGTGAAGGAATCTGGAATTCAAATCAACAGTGCTAAGAGCTCCCAGTCCTTCAGGAACTAGGGATTTTGTTTTGGCATCCTGAGAATTAGACACAAAGGTTAAAGGTGTTTAATACAGATGCAAAAGTGTAGGCTGCTGGCAGAGGGCACATGGAAATGTGGTGCACCATTGCCCATCTTTCCAGGCTTTTCATTTGCCAGTGTCTCAATTAAGCAGATTTGAGAGATAACCCTCCTCAAAGGGCTGCAAACTTCCTGGTACCACAGCCCCAAAGAGTAACTACCTCTCTTTACACACAGAAGCCACAGGGCCCCCTGCAATCCCCTACGGCTGGGACCAGCCAAGCTGTGACTAATTACCTCATTTTCATAGTTAATACATCTAGTTAGGAAGGAGTAGTGAAGACTTTGAAGGAGAGTTCCTGATGGCTGGACTTTGATTTCTCCACTCGGAACAGAGCAGGGAGCCTGGGAGTGTGTCTACTATGAAAATAGATATTTTAGGGGAAAGTGGGTAGGAAGAAGAGTGTTTCCACTGACAGTGCTGTGCTACCTGGGGTGCTGGAGGTCCCACAGGGAGGTCGCTGGAGCAAAGGTTGCTCCTTAGCACATAGCCCTATGTCCTGTGGGTTTTCCCAGTTTCAGGTGCTCAACCATCCTTTTCCACTCCTTTGTCACCAGAGGCAGTGGCAGAGGGACACCCAGCAGATGATGCAAACCTGAATGTAATTTTGGAACACTTCATACTATTTTCTGTGTCTGCCGCTGCTTGTGCACCTAAATGTCATACAATAAATACCTAGAAAGGTTCGTGGAAGGAGTGATCAATCGAATCCCGTCTGAGCTGTCTCTTGGTCTCTGTTTCCCTGGTTCCTTTGTTACGCTTGTTGCATTTGTATACAGACAACTCAGAAACTTTCCTAGGTGACCTTTGAATCTCTGCCTTTCTTCCTTTGTTCCATTTCCTGAGTTTTTCACTTAATGTTCTCTCTGCACTTTTTCCTTTTCTGTGGATCTTGCGCTACCTGTGTCATCACTTAAGAGTTTTTTCTCTGTTGTTCAAGTATTTACTTCAGCAGCCTCTTCTTGTGGTCTCTGTCCCTGCTGTAGTCTTGGCCTCACCCTTCAGCCCATTTCTTTAAATGCTTCAGTTTCTCTACAGGGCTGTCTTGAGTTTTCTTTCGTTCAAATTAATTCCATCCTACCTCTTACTGACATGTTCCAAAATAAGCCCTAAATGTCCAATAAAAGTAAAAACCTCCTACGTTAGGTCCTGCTCCAAACGTGATGAAGTCAATGGAAAGACTCCATCAGCTTCCAAAGACTGGGTCTGATTTGTGAAACTTTCTGATTCTCTCTTGTGCACATGGGCCCTGTTGCTATTTTTAAACCATGGATTTCACATTGCAAAATATTTGTGACTCTGCTCTTGAAAAGGAAAAAAAAAGGGAGGGGAATCTTTTAGGATCAAAATTAAATTTGGAACTAAAAATAGAGTGGGATTATTAACCAAGAATTTAACCTCAGATGCAAGTATTTTGGTTCTGGGAAAGAGACTAGGTTTGGAAGGCTTCTGCCGTTGAGTATTTTCTCCTCCAAATTTAATGGCATAATGCATTTATTTTCACATTCCTAACATACTTGGAAGCATCCCTAGTGACTTCTGAAAGGTGTAAGATTTCTGCAAAGTCTGAGCACGTTCGACATATGCTGAATTAATATCTTCATGCCCTAAATGAAAAAGACCCAAATCACTAATTGGTTTTGAATCTTTACACCAATGCATTTTGTTCTTTAGTTCAAAAGTAATGAAGATGTAAAGAAAGTGAAAAATATTCTCATCATTAAAGTTTCCAAAACAGCTTCAGAAACGTTTGAGAAAGTAAAAAAAAATTTCAGTCTGGGGTGACAGTCTGGGGTGACTTGACACCTCCTTGCAGCCCACCAGTTCTGGTTACCCTTTGGAGAGGCTTTGATTCAGATTCAGCATTTTGGTCTTTGCAGAAAGTAGAAGTCCAAAATCGATGAAACACAGAAGTTAGAGAATATGAAGCTCTCCTAAGATAGCCAGAGAAAACTTATTCCTGGTAACTGCCCAATAGAGGCAGTGAGTTTTATCATAGTAGTAGTGAAATATTCTTAATGTCAAAAAAGAAAAAGAATGTGTTACCTGAGTTACTGTGGAAATTTTACTTGCAAAGCAGAAGTCTAGAGAGTCAAAGGAAATGTCGTATTCTTGCAGCGTGGCCTTTCTGCCACCATCTATTCCGTTAACTACTTTGTTAGTGACACCTGTATTATTACCTGATAAGAGCTGAATCCTTCAACTTTAATGAAGGCCCTGGAATAAATTCCCATTTGGAGAGAATGGGTGTTTCAGCATAAGATATCTTAACCTCCTCAAGGTCTTAGGCAAAGATTCTTCAAGATTAGGATGTGGTGCACCTCACAGAGCTTTCTGTATTTTGTTCTTCTAAAGTGTAGAACTAAATAACAAAAAAGGGGTTTCTATTTCTTGAAAAAGACCAAATTCCTTCTTTTATAACAATCTGAGCACATTTTAGTGTCTGGTTCCAGCTAAAGTGGAAGTTGTATCAAGTCCATGTGGTTATATTGATTTTAAGGTTTGATTAGCAAGGTACTTCAACCTGGGTTTAATTTTATGTCTGTGAACAGTCACTGGACTCAGCAGGAAAACTCATGGCCACAATCTGATGTGTGTTCATGTGCATTTTTTAAGGGCAAAGTAAAGGACAAACACCTCAACCTGTTTTGAAACATAGGCTCAGGCACAGTAGGGAGTATTGCTGTTACACTCAATAAGAACAAGCCTTGCACTGGTGCAGGAGTGAACAGGTTCACTGAAGCCAAAGATAACAGGTTTATGAGACTTGCACACCTGGTCTGTTGTTATCACAAAGTGTCCAGGGGTAGCTGGACAAAAAATGTAAAAAATAATTTCATCCTCCAAAGTGTCTTGGCATTGTCCCTATTCCTTAGAGCTTGATTTGGAAGAAAAATGACAACTATCCAAAAGCCCTGTTGTGTCATCTTTTGTTTCACAGTTGGACAGATAACCTGCAGAGGTCCCTTCCAACCTCAACCATTTTGTTTTCTTCCTCTTAACACTTCTTTAACTTTTAAAAGAGATTTCTCTGCCAGAAAAAAAAAAACCAACAAAACAAACAAACAAACAAACAACAACAACAACAAACAAAAAAAACAAAAAAATTCAAAGGGGATGATGGGGAGACTATAACGATTATCATAGCAATGATAGTATAAATCTAGCTGATAGTAAAGAAAAAAAGAAAACAGAAGAAAAGTGGCAAAAATAAAAAACTGAGGTGTTTGAAATGTTCTGAGTCTCAAGAAATAAAAGTGGCATTATTTCTGTTGCATTTCACTTGGGAGAGTTTTTTGGGGGAAAAAATTTAAAATAAAAGATTAGAAATATTAAAAACCTAATTTTAAAAAATGTTTTTTTAAAGAACCCAGTTTTTATCAGGAAAATTCTGAAGTATTGTCTGACATGTCTAATGTCAGTATCTGCATTTTCTCTCATTTTTCTAGTCAGGATCAGAAACAAAACCAAACAGAACAGAGCAAATGTTAAAACCTGTAATCTTTCTGACAGCTTGAAAGAGAAATGTGATAACCCTCCCACTACTGAATGCATCATTTTTGTATGGGAGCTTAAAACTGAACTTGAGGATCCTCATCTTGTGGACATGGCTCAGCATCATCCCTATAGAATGATGCCTGTGGAAGTCACACTCAGGGACCAGCTAACAAAATGCACAGGCAACTGAGGCAATAATAGAGAAAGGAAGGAGAAGATTGAAACAGGGAGTGGAAGAAAGGGGAATATTTTGTTGTGTCTCCCTCTCCTCCTCCCTTTGTCTGCTTTGTCCCTCAAGGTTCAGCTGCGTGGGCTGCCTTGTGTGAACTTGTCTTTGATATCAATGGGGACATCTACTTAAAAATTGATGCCATGATATGGCCCCAGGTATTTATATTAACGAGATGTTAAATACTCTGTAGTTTTATCTGTAATTAGATGACATCGATGCAGCTTGATCCCAAGAGTGATTTGTAATATTCTGGATTGTCCACTTAAGGCTTGGGGCCTGATCCACAGTCTGCTGACATCTATACGAGTCTTTCCTTTGTTGTTTTTGGAAGTAAGGCTTCTGGATCACTCACACACAGCTCTCATTCATTTTTCTTTCTGTTTATCAACGTCTGTATGCAGATGTCTGATCTCTATTTTCCCCTATCTCCAAATATTTGGGTTTTACATCAGTGAATGTCCTTAATTTGGGGGTAATTTCAATTAATTTTTAACTGCTTTTTCCTTTGTAACTATATTTTGCCTTTTCATTTCTGGCTAATTGTCAGTTTTGCATTGAGTCATATTTCTTATGCTAATCCTCTTCATCTAATATGCTCACTGGAGATGGCTGAAAAAACTTGAAATTTTTTAGAGAAAAAAAATATCAGTAACATTCAAAGTCTTTTCAAGCAATTTTTTACTCTAAGGCTTCCACTGTTATCTTTCTTCTGCCCAGCATAAGACAGTTTCAGTCTCAGTACATAGCCTAAATTTACCCACATGACTGCAGTATTTAAATACATCCTGGTCAGTGCTGCCTGTGCCTGGCAGCATCCTTGGCAGCACTTTGAGGGATGCAGTTCCAGGAGAACTCATGGCATAGTCTTGTCTATTGGTCAAACAAAAGTCAGTGTTGGAATCAAGCATGGGAACCCTCTTGGAAACTCCATCCCTCCTTGAACTAGATCCTCTGGGGAAGATAAAAAGGCAAAAAGTCAGTTACTGGTGCTCTCATCACCCCGTGCTGAACTTCTCCACATTTGTGTCAGGCTGCTACCATCTATCCATGGCACTGAGAGAAGAATTGATGAGTCTTCTGTGGAATGAGAGTTCCCTGGCTGGGTGTAAATGTCCTTCAGAGCACATAAAAGGCATTTGAATTTTAGTATTAAGAAGCTTCAA
The DNA here is from genome assembly GCA_013399835.1 of Leptocoma aspasia. Taxonomy (NCBI): domain Eukaryota; kingdom Metazoa; phylum Chordata; class Aves; order Passeriformes; family Nectariniidae; genus Leptocoma; species Leptocoma aspasia. The sequence continues at coordinate 187,286 of VXAX01005743.1, forward strand.
ATTTCGTGAACACTCTGAGTAAATAAGCAAAAAGCCAACTAAGAGGGAGAGAGAAACAAAAGGCAGGAGTGTGAATGACTTGCTGATGCACCCAGGGCATTGCCAGGATTTCTCCCTCTGGGAATTTTGTCACGCTCAGCTCAGCTCCACTGAAACATCCCCAGCGAAGGACTTTCTGCAGCTGCTTTGAGGAGGCTGTTCCGGGGCTCACTGTTCTTTCACAGCCAAACCCAGAAACTCCCGAGGTTTCACTGGCATCTCCCTTCTGCTCCGTATCCCCCCATTTCTCCACAGCAGCGTCCCTCAGGCTCCCTGGAAAGGATTCCCCTCCCTGCGGTGCGCGGGGAGCGGGGCTGCCCCGTCACTTGCCCTGTCCATACATATTTCAGTCTTTTCATCTTTCTCCTCAAGCCAGTCCTGGCGGCCCCTTCATCGTGCTCTCAGCCATCCCTGGCTCCTCCAATTTGCCCATGGTAATGAGGTGCCCGGTGCGAGCACCGCGCTCCAGGTCCCGCCTACACGTGCTCCCAATGAGGGGACCACGGTCTTGCTGACACATCCTGCCTTTTCTCTTCCTTTTTTTTTTTTTTTTTTCCCCTTCAGTGATCATCATTCAAAATTAAAATAACACGGAAAGGCAAAGCAACTGAAATCAAAATCTAATGCATAATAAGATACAGCATGAGACAACAAACACGTCTTTGCTATCTGCCTCTGTATTGTAAACAATGATTACTTTACATGTTCAGTGTGCCATGAAAGAAGAAAGAGCCTCTTGTGATGTTTTGTGAGAGCTTTGACTACATTTGCCCACTTTTCAAACAACAAAAAAATAAACTCACACTAACAAGGTGTATGTTTTCAGTCCTAAAATATGGGGTCACTCTCTGTTAAGGGGTCCATTCAATGATGAAATGAGATCAAAATGGTTGAGGCCGCTGAAAGAAAGCAAGAAGGATTTGTCTGAAGTTCTGGTATACTGGCTATTATTTCAACCAAATAAGGATGCCTGGCTTTATTCTTCATGCTCCCTTGCCCCTTTTGAAAAGCTGAAAAGAGAAAGGAAATGGCTAAGTTGTATCATGTATTACCTTGATGAGTGCTTATAACTCTTCATTCAGAGTTAGTCATTAACCCAGGTTTTTGTGGTGATTGTTTTAGCTAAGAAGTTTTCACATGAAATTTGTGCAGCACATCACTGTGAAAAAGAAAAAGCCAACTGCAAAAATCAAATAAAGTGATTAGAGAGGGTGGATGTGCATGTGTGTGTAGATCTATATATCCCACTGGTTTTATTTTAATGCACACGTGAATATTTGTATATCTCTGTCAAAAATGCTGACCCTTAAATTGGAAGTGCTTTCTTGCTCAAAACCAGATTGCTTTGATCTATTATTTTTAATGTATTTATTCATTTATTCTGTCCAGCCTCTGATATTCCTGCTTAGCCTGAGCAGTACTCTCAAATTGGGCAAAATAATGTTCTCCTAATCTCTTGTGTATTTAAAAAAAATATTTTTTGCTCATTTTGACAAACAATGAAAAGCCTGAAAACTTCTGTAAAACAAAAAAATTGTATCACTTCAGGGCTATAGGAACCTGTTTGTGTTTTGATCATTCTGAGACATTTCATTTTAGTACTGGGATTGTTATTTTTGTATGCTAATTAACGTACATTTCAAACAATCTTGTTTTGAACTAAAAATCTGGAATTTTTTTGTTTTGAAACTTATGTTCCAACAATTAAAAAAACCTATTTAATTAAAAATGCAAAAATATAAACATTTTCCATAGAAAGCCTTGATGCCAAGAAATCAGCATTTTCTGACAAAAGGCTTGTTTTGTGGTTTTATTTTAGAAAAAGTCATGACTATTGCTAGCAATAAAAATGTGATGTAGAAAAGGGGTGATCTTTATCTATTCCTGAAGTAGCATAACCTAATCTGTCACCCACTAAAACACACCACACTTTCATGCAAGGCAAAAATATGATTAAATGCTGGAGTATTCCAGTCTGGCCCTTGGAGTGCAATAAAATATACACTTGAAAAATACACTTTATTTAAATACATGTGCGTGAGTGTGGGCACGTGTGTTTGTCTGTGTGCAGCTCGTATACAAATTATCTCTTGACCCATCCATCCACCCATTCATCCATTCATCTACTCACACATGATCTTTACTCAAGCACAAATAGTTCAACTTCCTTTTGGAAGGATCTGCTCGTCGTATTTGTTTAAGGGAATAATGAACTGTTGTTGACTTGTTTGTACTCCATCCATGTACACAGCTATTAATTTATTAATTAATCCTCCTCAGAAGTATTCTTTCTGTATTAGTTGTCCTCATTTTCTATTACTTGACATCAATCCCACTAACCATCACATCTTGTTTTACTGACTTAGATCCTGAATCAAATGCTATTTCTTAAGGGTTTTTCAGCAAGTATATTGCATCTGTGCACTAAACTCTTGTGGTTAGATTTAGGTCTTGAATGATTATTATTCAGAAACAGCAAACTATTCAGCTTGAAACAAGAGCATGACTTTTTTTAGGTTTATTAAAATTGCATTAAGAGGTTTGGATTTTTTCTAAAGCCAGTACTTAGAATGGCCAGAATTGTAATGTTCTTATATAAACTGTGTTTCTGCAACCATTGACCTGGGTAATAAATAATTTATTCAGTATTTCTTTAAATACTATTTTGTTTGGTTTAAACCCAAGGTTAAGCATATATATTTGCAAGTATTGTCTTCCTCTGCCTTTTTATATGTATACAATAAATATTTAAAAGGTCATTATGGCAAAGATGGATGAAAAAAACCTTGACTTTTCATCTCTGCCAGCTCATATGCTCTGACTATTCTGGTGGCTCTAAAAATCTATTTTGTGCTGCAGATTTTTCATAGAAAATTAAAAATTGATAGCTTCATAGATCATTATACTTATTTTATGCATCTCCTTTCACAAAGTAAACAAATGGATTTAAACAAACACAGAAGTGGTCTGAGCGCAACACGCCTACCGTGAATAAAACAGAGGGGGAAGTTGTAATAGCTCTAGTTTGCTTATTTCTGTTAAATGTGAGGTGAAGCCACCTGCATGGGACCAGGCAGAGCAGGAGAAGATGCTGGGATGGGAGCCAGTCTTGGGCCACCCTCGTGCCTGGCAGAGGCTCTCTGGTACCTGCACATCCATGGCAGGGTCACTGAAAGAGTATTTTCTGCAAGAATACCATAGCTTAAAAAAAAAAAACCACCAACATCCACAATTTTCTCAGAGCCCAATCCTTCTCCTGGACTGTGGGCTTTTTCCTCCTCCTTGCACAAACGTGCACACACACACACACACACACACACACACACACGCACACGCACACGCACACACACACTCTTGCCACCCTGCCCTAACCCCTCGGCACTCCCTGCATCCTTTCAACTACCTCTGCTATCCTCTGCCCCCATCTGAATAGCACAGTCGATTAAGAGGACTTGAAGGATCAAGGCAAAATGCCCAGCAGCTATAATTTTCCCATCCCACCCCAGGCAAAATTTTTCCAACGTGAATGAAGCTGGGAAAAAAGGAGGAAAAAAAATTTTTGACAACAGCTCCCAAAGATAACTCGAAGAAGCTGGTACATCAATTTGATTAAACCTCACAGACAGCACCAGCTCCAGGGTTTTCCTAGATCTGAATCCCCTAGCACTTCCCATCGGATTTAAAGCCCCCATCCCTCAGCATCCCTTTGCACTGCGTGCAACAGCAGTGAGAAAAAGAAATAACCAAGCCATCCCTCGAAACAGCTTCTAATCCCTCTTGCTTCCTTCTGCCTCTGTCTGAGAGGGTGCTTTTTCCCCGTGGGGCCTGGGGGTTTGGTTTGGCCGCAGCCGGAGGAGCCAGGCTCCGGGTGGGCGAGGGGACAGGGCTGTCCCCGCTGCCGCAGCCCGGCCGGCAGCGCCGCTCCCGCCGCGCCGAGCGCAGAGCGGCTCTCCCGCTGCTTTCACATGTCACAAACAATTGCTCTCATCGCTCATCATATTGAAGTTGTCAGGGCTCTCTGACGCCGATAATTTGTGTGAGTTGATCATACTTTGGTAAATCAACAGGTCATGACCCCTGACCCATCAGCCTGGTGGCTGGCAGAGAGCCACCTACAAATCTTCTGACGGGGACAACAGAGAGGCTGTGAACTGCTCAAGTGCTCGTGTCTATCAGCTGCCACCAGAGAAGCCAGTCCCCTCTGCCCTGCACCACTGGAGACGTGTTTTACTGTGAGCACAACCTCCTCTGCAAATCCATCTTAATTTCTTCCCATCTCTTTGGGTATGTATGCGTGTGAGCACGTAAGCATTTTTTATTTATTTTTTTTTTCACTGCAGTCACTCTTAACGAACTTTAGCCTCCTCCATATGTTTTTAATAGAGGATCCCAGCATGGGAGATAAGAGGAACACTACTCAAGGTCCTACTCCAGCACCAATGAATTGCTCTCACCCTAGATGCATGCAATGGTTAAGTTTCCATGGCAGCTTTATGGGCTTCTTTTATAAAACTTTATTGACTCACATGTTCTCAAGTGGTGGCTCCGACTCTTTCTTTTCCTTTAGTTACAGTGTGTACATTCAAGATGCCTTTGGTTCTTTGCTTCCCTATTTTTTTAACGTATAGGATTCCTGACCGAAGCCTTGAAGTACAGACTGTGCAAGGGAGGGTAACACAGGCATCTTTCATTACCCATGGTCTTCAATAACTCAGCAGCTGAACCAGCCAGAGGAGAAGAGAGACCTATGAACTCGAGCACGAAGGATACTGTGCGGATCAGCTGGAGGGAAGTCAGGAATGAAGTGGGTTCAACTTCCAAACTCCAAAGTTGTTGAAAGTTGCATGCCCTGCAGTAAAGACACAGACAGAATTCTGTAGCAAATGGGAGTTGCAGGCACAGCTGGCTTACAAACTATCGCTTCTTACAGGGAAAAGGCAAGGAGAGTTTCTTTTTTTAGCAGATAGCCCAAACATTGTCTTTGGCTGCTGCTTCTCAAGCATATGCACCCAGAGCTAACTCCTCTGCTTTCATGACTGGTGTGGGTGCAGTAGAGAGAGGACGGATGGTGTGAATTTGTAATTCCAATTACAAAGGCAACAGCTGGCTCTCCCTCCTTTGATTGCCAGGTGTTCATCTGATGCCACATGTTCATTTCTGGGCCTTTTATAAATATGCTGAACAAATTAAGGTGCCCATACTCCCCTCTCCCACACTTGAATTTAAATGCAGTGATGTGAAAAATAAATAATATCAACTTAGCTGTGTGGGGAGCCAGCAGAAAGCCCAGCTGATTAGTCATGCAAATAAAGAAATTGCGAGGTTTCCACTGCCCTACACATTTTCCACAGAACTTTGCTTTTCTTCCCATACTTGAGTTCTCCTGCTTTACTGTTGGCTACTCCCCTGCTGTGGAACAGGCAGAGCCCTGGCACACGATACCCTCCAACCTTGGGCCTGGATTCCAGCTTCAGTGATCCTCCAAAATAAGCAGAGGTGGCAATGGCAAATTCCAAGTTTCCCTCAGTCATCACCAGAGATGCTGTGGGCACAGAAGCAATTAACAAATGGTTTCCCACCTGAAAATGCCCATTTTTCTTTGTTACATTGCACAGGTTTTTTTTTGTCTCTCTTCTGGACTAACCAGAAGCATCTACCTCTTCATTGATTTTATAATAGTGCCTAGAGAGCCCCAGGTGCCCTGAGGACCTGGAGTGTGAGGCATGTGAGAGAGCAGCTTGCTGCTGCCCCAGGGGACTAAGCTTTTCCCTGTGGCAGAAGGAGGAGGAGCAGAGCAAGAATGTGAAGGAAGAGAAGACAAACAGACAGTGAAATTCATCTGCCCTGCTCTTCAGCTGGTGTGATCCAGCTGTGCTCATGCTCAGGAGCCATTTCACTCTGGCAAACCCTACAATGGACAGGAGGGAACATAAGCAGTCCCCTCGTGCAGTCCTTTGGGTGCACATGGTGAAGGAGACCTTCCAGCCTGGGGTTTCCCAGTTACAGGTATGGCAGAAGTCCAGGATATGCATAAATTTCCAATTCCCAGGTCATTACTACATAGCTAGGTTTCCACCATTTCAAGCATATCTCTATAAGCATCCTGCAGGCTTACTGCTGTCCCAGACATTCCCCACAGTCTCCTAAAAATGCAAATTGCTCTGTTCTCACCACCTATCCTGAAATGTCTACATCTGTGACTTCCTTACCAGTGCTTGTGAGACTGGACTAAACTCACAGCCTCCAGACTGGGGTGATGCTTACAGCTGCTGCATCCCAACATCTGAACTTCTACTGCCTGAACAGGAGTGCCCATCTTCATCAGAGAATGGCTACAGATGGTCCACCAGGATTTATCCTAGCCCAGCTTCCAGAACCAGAGGCTGGTCACAGAGAAAGACATCAGTGACATCCTAAACTGGTAGCAAGGCTCCTCTCTTCTGCCCTGGGTGAATGGGAAGTGTTCCAGAGAGCAGAACACACTGGGGTGATGAAATGCACACTTACCATGTTACATTAAAATCACAGCAAAAGGAAAAGCCTGACCTGAAGCCATCCATGCAAAGATTATTTTACATGCAAAAGAGCAGCTGAACACAATTGTTGTTCAGCTTGATAAAAACCAAACAGAGGTAGGAGAAAGGCAGAGTAATCCTGCACGTTAACTGGCACAGCCACTGGAAAAACATACAGAGTGCAGATTGCCTCCTCCCAGGCAGAAATGGAATGCAATTGGCTCTGCCACACTATAACAGATGCTCAAAAAACTATTCATGGAATAAATATTTGTGTGTATGTATAGGTGTACACTTGTGCACAGAAATGTGTTGATAACCCAAAGTTTTTTCCTTTGCCCTGTGAAAACATCAAGTTTTTGACCAAAATTATGGTTTGAGGCTGGAACTACTTGTATTAAAATCTCAGGTTTTTAAATGCTAAACTAACATTCAAACATTGCATATTTGAGCTTCCTCTTTATCTCATCTTAATTAATGTGAAGCTTATAATTTTTTTAATTGCCTGAAAAAAGGGTCTTTTTCAGCAGTATTTTTCCACTTTTTTACCGGTACATTTTCACTGTTAATTATTGTCAATGCAAAATGGCTGAGCAGTTGAACCAAATGAAAATGTGTAATGGTTATTTGATAGCAGAAATGAACAGAGTTATCAATAAAACAAAACCAATTTCAGCCTGTGAACAGAGGAAATTGTCTCTCTGTCAAGCCAAATATTAAAACCACAACAAAATTAGATTCAAGTAGAAGAAATGCAAGATCTGAGAGAAAAAATATTCCAGTGCTAGTCATATTTAATGGAAAGATGAAGCCAAGAGAGATAAAAGAACTCTAGGAGTGATAATAGGCAGAAAACTAAGAATTGTTACCACAGAACATGGCACTGAATAAAAAATCGGAAAATAGACATTGGAAAGATAAATGCAAAGAAATAATTTCACTGTGAAGAAGTTCTAATCCATGATCACAACCACATTACACATTCATTTTAGGGTGCCATGTTGGCAGAGAGGGCCTGCAGACCTAGTGGAAATCAGATGAAAAGCAATGACAATAGCAACTTCAGCTTTCCATAGCTGTGGAAACCCATTTTCTAAATGAAGTGTAAGGGATTACCATTTGTGTTTCTCTTGGCTAAAATGAGAAAGGTTACAGATTATGAAGGAAATTCTCTTCTCTCCCTGCCTGCCCCGATATTAACATCAATTTGAGCAGAGTGTGCTGGGGGTATACCGAAGAGACTGGAATGAAGATCCTCTTCTATCTTGTGGAGGGCAGACTCTTGTGGAGAGCAGACTCTTGTGGAGTCATGGGAAATGAGAAAAGGAAAATTTTAAGCAGATTTCAGCCTGACTTATTAGGAGCTTGACTGGACCAGAACCAGCAAGTCTGCTCCAGGCTACGTGCAGTGCTCTCAGGAAGCTGGGAGAGATGTTCATGTCACAGAGAACAAGCTGGAGCTTTTCAAAAGAAAACCTCTTACCTGTTCTGTTGGGGTTTTTCTTTTCAAAAAGAGAACTTTTTCCTTTTTTGATCCTTTCCCCCTTTCCACACACCTATATATTCTTGGCATGTTCTCTTTTTCCAGCTGGTAATTGTATCTGGCCATAATTTGAGTGTTTTGGGCTTCTGCCTGACTTCTGGGAGTCATCAGACCCAGCTGGAACAATGGCTTCTGAGGTAGGTGGGATCCTCTAAACTGACATTTTACAGCAGGAGCTTGCTTTCTTTCTCTTTTTCTCTCTCTCTCTCTCTGTCTCTCTCTCTCTCTCCCCATCTCTCTCTCTCTGGGTTTGATTATGAGTTCTTAGTACAACTACTAATACAGTAATTCCCTTTAACAAAAAATGTAGTATAAAGCCTTAGCAATAAGGATAGTATGGACCACCATGGGTGCCAGCATCAATTGTGTCCCCTTGTATAAATCCTGATTGAGAGACACAGGGGCTGCCCCAGCCACCTCAGCTTTGCATTATCCATGCCTAATCCACCCAAGTCTCTTCTTGCTGCCTTGCTTAAGGTGTTGCAAAATCAGAGCCAAAATGGCCTTTCCATCCCAAGTCAAAGGCAGGAGCCATGGGGAACCTGGGATGGTGGATTCCCAGGGTCCTGCCTCAGCCATTAGCCAACACTAATCAGCAGCCTCTCTCCTGATAAGAACAAACAAAATTTTTCTGCCCTTAAACCTAGACCGGAAAGTCTGTTGTGGGTAATGTTCAGTGGTTTTGAGAATATAGAGTCAGTTTTTTCTTGTTTGTTTAATCAAATGCATGTGATTTTTATGCAATTTGTAGTGAACAAAGGAAATATTCCGTTTGTATTAGCTCCTGTTAGCCTGGAGGAAAATAACCATTAACTTTTTTAGTACAAGTTATTTTGAAAAGTTGGGAATCCAATTGCAAGTGGAATGGCACCAAGTGGAATTCCAGTATGAGTGAACTGCGAATCCTAGTGCTGATTTTGTACTACATGAGAGGGAAAACTGAGAACTCTGAGGAAATGTAGCCTTTGTTTGGGAGCTATACAATTAATTAAGGACAAGACATTTATCATCTTTTATTCTTTTATCAGTGATTCTCTAGAGTGTCTTGGTATAACATTGTTTCATTTTTTCTGTAGTCTGGGCTGCAAATCCCCAATTAGATTATACTGATTATACTTTCTATCTTCACCCCTCCTTGTGTCCTTTACTTCTTTTAGGAAAACCAGAGTTTTCTGTGTTTTATTTTTCGGTAAGATGTTACATACTGTTCTCTGCACTCCACAGCAGCTTGCTGGACATCAGCCTGGGTCATGAGGAGCAAGAGAGGAGCTCCAGGACTGCACAGCTGAGATCAGTGAAGGGCCACCCTCAAAAGCAAGGCAGATGAACCAGGTCATCTCAGTCTCTGTCCACCTCCTGCTTCTCCCTGACTGGTTAGAAAATAACATGGATTTCATCTCACTTTCTTCCTGTCTTCACTCCTCCTTCAAACAAAAGCAGGAGCTCTTCCTGACAGCTGATGAAACAAAGCCTGCTTCATCCCAAGTGAGCTATTTTTCCCCCCTTGAAATTTCTCCCTGTATTGAAAGCTGACCTGGAAGGGTTTTTGATGTTCACTGGGTGGGCTGGGTAAACCAATTAGCAGGGGTAGGAGGAAGGACAGGCTTTATGTGGCTACAGGTCAAGGCTGGGATTTGAGGCTGAGGTTCGGTTCTCAGCCCTGTGGCAGACTTCAGTCACCTTGGTGAGCATATTTATAGCCTCTCCACTTCACACCAGTAAAGGAAGAGGATCACACTCCCCTTTTAGTCCTGCTTCCTTTCTCTGCTGGAACAGAGATCATCTCTTGCTGTGCTTACATTCTCTAGCACTGTAAACTAGCCCAATTTGGCTTGAGAGTTGTAAATGGTAAAATTTAGCAGATGTTTATTCACAGTTAACTGAATCAGATGCCCAAACACTCTGATGTGTCTGTGGTCAGACACTGGTGCCTGGGGAAGATCTTCTGCACTGATTGTTACCTGTTGCCTTCCCAATATCACAGAACAATGAGGTGGCTGCCTGGCCTAGCAAAAAAATGATACCAATTCTCACTAATTTTCCCAATCCATATTTCCTAACTACAGCCTTTGACAGATGATTTAACTACTCTATTTTCCTAAGCTTATCTGACTACTGGAGGAAAATAAGAAACCTATATTCATTGTCTTATTATTATTATGACAACTGCCCCAAATGGTAAACTGAACTAAGATAGAGGAGCACAAAGTCCTAAGTCTTACAGAAAAATCAAGATATCTAATACTTTATGTGATAGTCTGAACATATTAGGTACGTTTTCACTGTCACTCTGAAAAACTTCTAAAAATGCAGCCTGACAATAAAATTAGAGGCTAAAAAAGAAGCAAATTCTTCACTTCTAGAGAGATAAAGAATGTTTGCCTTGAATCCCTAACCCCTCTGAAGTTTCCCTAGCAGGTTTAATTTGATTAGCAAATACAACTCTAGACCATAATATTATTAACCTTTGGCTGTTTTCAAGGAAACAGACTTTTCTTGACACATTATGTGAGTCTTGCACAAATGATGTCACCTTTATGAACCATTAGCTTCCCCACGTGTAAAATGGCATGAATCAAAGAATCAGGAAGCAAAATCTTAGCATACCAAATGGCACTTGGTGCCTAAATCCTGTCAATGAGCCGCTCTGCGTTTGTAAGGAGCCTCTCATGAAGTATTTATACTAATGATAACGAAAGTCAAACAATGGGAAAGGTGGTCCTTCTTGCTGTAGGGACTATTCCTGGGAAGCAATGTAACTCAAAAGCTTTACAGACTGAATTAGGTGTAATTCTTACGGGATCACTAGCAGCTCATAAATAACTTTTAATGAGATTTCCAGCAAGTAAAATTGCACATGGGAGGGGAAAAACAGAGAAAGCAAGGGAAAGAGAGAGGAAAAAATGCAAGAGACAATCTCAATAAAAAATTCAAGTGTTCATGCTATCCCCCTGTTGTTTCATATGTGTACACAAAAAGAAAACTGGGCTGGTTTAAGTAAGGCATTATTAATATCCAAAATATTTAATTAACTGATCCAAAATGGGAAAGACTTGCTAAAGGTCACAGCAAATTCAGTGACACTGGCCACTAATCTATTGAAACTTATAGAGCTAAATCTAAGGCATGTTCCAGAGTTAAGCAGGGAAATAAATCAAGGTTTGCAAATGTCATTTAAGTTTTCACCTGTCCCAAGATTCAAAATTATTGGCTTCACAATGAAAAGCATATGTTGCGTCCCTTGCCTAGGGAATAGTAATGAAGTGAGGCAGACACTCTCCAGTTCTACACTACCATCTCTCCCCTCTTTATTTCCCATCGAGTAAAAATAATTACTGTATACTTGAGGGAGCATTTCTCTCAGTCTGCCGATAACTGCTGCCATGTTGGCTCTTCATGAGCTGCTCTTCTTCCTTGTGGGACTATGATTTGATTTATGAGAAAATAGTTGGCAAATTGCGATGTCCATCTTGATGGATGACATCATTTGGGCCATTTTGCTGATCATGTATGACTAACTTTTTTTTTCTAGTGCTGTTGCAATTGATCAAGTGCTGCAGCACAGCTGAGTTAAGGAAAGGAGCAGGATGGGGGGGATGAGGGGAGAGGGAAGGAAGGAGGTGACAATTGCCTGTGCTCTGCAATAACTGGAATGGCATTCACAGAGCAGAATCCCCTCTTTTTTGGTTGAGCTATAATCTAATTGAAGAGGAATATAAATTTTATAGACTGAAAATAACGCAATGTATATGCAACAATGGGATTAAATACAAATGCCCCAGCCCACCACACTAAAATTAAAGGGAAAAAAAATAAAAATAATAAACCCTGAGTATTGTGTTTTATGCTGGACCCTCTATGTCTAATCCCTTTGGCACTTGAGTTATATTACCACTCATTACAGTTAACTGCTACTGTATATTATGTAGGAAGGGGGGTGGATGTATGTCCTCTAGGCCAGATTTGACATCTACAGGATTACTATAGATGCCTGCTTCAAATTTAAGGAGATTTTGATCATGATAGGTCCCTGTTTTTTAAGTTGAGATCTCTGCAATCCTGGGACTAATAAGTGGTCCCTGAAGGATGACCAGGAAACCAAACCCACTCCCAGTGAGCTGATCAGACAGCCTTCCCCAGCACCTGCAGGTCAGTCAGGAAGGGCTGGCAGCTCTGGTTGCCTTAGACAGACCCAGCCAGGCACCTCTGCAGGGACTCTTGCAGAACCTGCAATGTCCTTTTCAACTGTGGGTAGATCAGTAGGCTCCTGGCTGCTGCACAGCAGTGGACACTCCAGCTTGACCACAGAAGGATCTGTGTGGGAAGCAGAAAGAAAAACTTGCTGCATTTTTTAGGGAGGATAGTTTTGCTTTAATGTGTTTACAGAGGTTCTCAGTAGACTTTGATTAGTTTTTCAGTTATCCCAACCATGTACATGTGTGGGAAATCAATCTACATCCTCCAGAGTTGTTTAACCTCCTCCAGTACCTAAAAGGCTGATATTGATAAGACACAATCAGAGATCCAGAGACCTTACAGCAGTAAGAGGCACTGCAGGATGACAGGAGACAACTGACATTATTTGAAAGAAGAAATTTTTTACCATGAAGACAATCAAGCTGTGGGATGTCCCGAGAGACAGAGCTGTCTCCATCCTTGGAAGTTTTGGGAGCACAATTAGATAAAGCCATGATCAACCTACTCCAACCTCACTGCTGAACATTCTTTGAGCAGAAGGTTGGACTAGAGACATGCTGATGCTGTTTCCAAGCTGAGTCATCCTGAGATCCTACACAGTGGCTTTACAGAGCAGGGACTGTTTGAAGGCACTCTGCATGGCCAGCAAAACAGGGAGTCAGGCAGCCAGTCTGCAGTTCCCTTATGCCAATCTCTAGCTGATCCAAGACCACTGCTCCTCAGAGGTGAATGTGCTTTAACATCTGGTAGATCTTGGTAGCAAGGTGCTGATACTTAATTTGGCCCTGCATGTTTCAGACCATTTGAACCAGTCAAAGGTTTGAGGACACTGCAGGCAGCAGTGCTCAGGCCAGAGCTTGGATGGTGCTTCATGCTCTACCAAGCACATGGCAGGGCAGCCAGCCTCAGGGAGGATCTAGCCTGCAGAAAGGAGGGGTGTACTTGAAGCCAGCTACAGTCCTCTAAAAGTTCACCAGGCAAAGAGACTGCTCCTGTATGTGTAAAGGGTGCCAATGGTGCTAATGATTAGGAGAAAAAAAAAATTAAAAAAGAAAGTATTTGATAGATTTTGAAAGAGCTTCATATCATGCAAAATTACCTCTCAGACTAGTAGATTCATAAGTTGGAATGTATTAGCATCGCCTCTACACAACACATGTGCTTTTAAATGAGTTTATCCAACTGTTGCCTTAGTTTTAAAAGCACTCTTGTCTATCCTGAAGGCATATTTGTAGATTGGATTTTCCAGTATGGTACCTTCCAGGGGAAATTTCTTTAAATTGTGAACAAACTGTGAAAATCTAGGATCCTAGATGTTTTTATCTTCCAGAGACTGCTCTGGATTTCTGGTTGACTCTAGGGCAATCATTTACCTGTAGACTTCAATAGACAGTTGTTAAAACTGTCTTTGTCATGTCTAGGTGTCCTTCTGAGGATGTACCTATAGAACATATCCATTATTCAATATTTCCAGCACATTGGGCTTGCCAAAAGGAACTGGGGAAAAAAAAGAAAAGAATCTGTTTTATAACTGAGGAATAAAAACTATGTTCAGGAGAATTAAAAATTTGTATTTTTCAATGTCTCAGTATTTCTGTTCTCAGTATGTCAATAGTGTTTTTTTTCTAAATTTTTTTTTCCTCTTTTGACTAGGTCACCTAATTCTTTTTATGGACATACTCAGTGAGTTTGGTTTCAGTTGGGTTTTTTTTTGGGGGGGGGAGTTTGGTTTTTTTGTGTTTTCTTTTAACCTGTTTTTCATATTTTGCTGCAGGGGGTAATACATAAAAATTTACAAGGTTTAAGTTTTCTTTACATTTCCTAAATGCATGGATCTGCTTTTCTCATTAGCTAACTGTTGCTCACTGATGAACTCTCTGCACTTTTAATTCATGGTAAAACACTTTCTGCACATTTCAATGTTTCACTGTTTTATTGAATGGTCATAGCCTTTTACCAAGGCTGATTTTTATCTGTTGCTGCACTACTTCAGCCAACTTTATCATGTTGAAATTATAATTTTCAAAGGAATTTCCTTTCTCCCCCTTCTCTCTCCTAGCTGTAATCTAAAGTGCTTAACTTTATTGCTATCTGAATCCTGCCAAAAGCACACTTTTATGGTACCAGTTATCCAGAATGTCCTGTAGAAGTGTGGAACACAGAGAGAACAGAGTGTTTCATATAAACTGCTTTCCCATTAACTATAACAATAATCATCTTGAAATATAGTGTTTCATCTGAAGATATCTCACTGCCTCAGAAAGTCTCCAAGTTGGTAAATTAAATCTGACTATCTCCTGGCTTGGTGGGAATGAGCAGGTTGGCTTAGGCTAGCCCTGAGGTCACTCTGACATATTGATGAAAAAATATGGGAAAAGGCCTGGAAAGGATGAGCCTTCACTCCCACCATTGCTCCAACATTGAAAATATTCAAAGCATTTTTTGGCAGATCATGCCAGTCCCATGACAGTGGCCTTGGACACAGCTTCCAAAGAGACCCAATTGCCCAAGCCCTGAAATAATATGTTTCAGGAAAAAAAGGACTAAGAACATTGTCATTAAGTCTGTTATAATTCCATGGGCTCTGGATCTCACTGAGACACCTGAGGCTACCAGCCTGTGGCTACCAAGGGACCAGGTTGGGGGTGGGAAATGCTGCAGCCCTAATACCACCTGTCTTTCCTGGTTCTGCATCTGTTGAACACTGGGGACTTCTCCATGATTTGCCTAATTGCTGCTGACTGTCCTGCTTTTGCAGCCTAAGATAAGGATGAAAATGTTAGGTCAGCATGGTGGGACACAGACATCTTTCTTGGTGAGCGAGGAACACTCCTGACATGAAAAATCCATCTTGCAAAACCAAGGCCATGGAGGAAGAACAGACCTTCCTCTCTCCATGCTATGGGCTACTCCCTCATGTCCATCAGCCACTCCAGCTGGTAAGACATGACAAGACATGACATCCACATGCTCTGCGGGTTTCTGGCCATGCTGAGTCCCTCCAGAAGTGCCTCCCCGGAACAACCCAGGACACCCAACCCAGGAGCACAGGTCAGCCTGAACCCAACCCTGAAACCATCTGTCCAATCCCCTTACCCCTTACCCTGTGGGAGACACTGCAAGGAACCCTTCTATCTGCTTAATCCCAAGGGCTGTTTTCTTTCCCAAAAGCCCAAACTGGAAGTCAAACTATCTGGACTGCAGCCAGACATCTGTCGAGTCCAAGAGCAGAGACTTTGTCCCTGGGTGAATTTTAACTTTTGTGGATTTTTCTTCTTTAAACATGGGGTAAGAGCTCTCCATGTAAATGCCTCATGAAAAAGATAAAACAAAACAAAATACCCAAAAAACCAACTGAAAACTGTACATGTCAACATTGCCTGCACAGAGAAAAGGATCCCAGCCTACAATATGTGAAGGACAGCAAGATTTACCAAAATGCCTGAGCAATAAGCTTGGTTTTCAGAAGTACTCTGCCTCTGGGAGCTCCCCAAGCACCCCTTTTAGGTTTTTCATTCATTTGCATCAGCAATAATTTGTGTCCAGGTTTCTCATCTTTCTTGAAAATGTCTTATTAATTTCTCAAACCTACTGATTGTGCTGGAGAAATTCCCAGGTAAGCAGTGCTCTCGCAGGCATGCCAAGACTCACTCCTGGGCTCACTCGGGCCATAGCAACACTTGTTTTCCTCCTCATTGTCAGGTGTCCTGCTACCCTCTGTCTGTATTAGAGCCTGTTGCTTGCACCACTTAAATTAAAAAAATTAAAATACTTCCTGAGGGCCATTGGTTTCTAGGAGCACTCAGGGCACAAGCAGTCCTTGACCTGGGCAGGATTTTGTCTCCGAGGCAGATCCAATCATGCACATGCCTTTTAGATGCCAATCCAGTCACACCATAATGACATCCCGGCTATCACTTTTCTCCAGCAGACACCTAAGCCCTGTACAAATAAAAACATAAAGCAAAAGCAGAGCAAAAACACCCTCCTGGGACATGCACATGAATAAGGGCAGGAATCAATAAGGAGAAATCATTTCCATGCCAATACAAGGCCTGGGAAGGAGGGCATCCGGGGATGCTCTGGCTTCCTCATTCCCAGCCCACCTTCCACCTCTGTGCACTCTTTGTTCCTCCCAAAGATGGTCTACACTGCTGTCTGATTGCCAGCACAGGGGATCCCATGATGCAGGAGTCTGCAAGATCACAGTGCTGCTCCTAGGAGGCAGCAGGGATGGCGTCTCATTTTCCACAGAGAAAATTCAAAGTGGAGGGAGGGGGGGCGGGGATAAAATGACCCCACAGTTCTCATATTGTAATGGTTATTTATTTTGTTTAGAGAGCACACATCCCAATGCATCTGGTTAAAAAAGAAACTTCCTTAATTATACATAGGGCTTTGACTCCCAAAAGATATGTTATGTAAAAAAAAAAAAAGAAAAAAGAAACCCAAGAAACAATCTACTGTTTGTTTGGATGCTCGATACATTCAATTGCAAAAGAACTGTTTCTCTCCAAGCCATCATTACCTATGTCTGTGCATTTTTATTTGAGTCTCAGCTTACTGCGGAAACCTTCTGCTTTGATTCTCAGCCTCTGTACCTTTCTTTCTCAGACTATAGTTTTCAGGGGGGCTGCAGTAGAGAAAATCAAGTGCTACACAGAAACTNTTAACTATAACAATAATCATCTTGAAATATAGTGTTTCATCTGAAGATATCTCACTGCCTCAGAAAGTCTCCAAGTTGGTAAATTAAATCTGACTATCTCCTGGCTTGGTGGGAATGAGCAGGTTGGCTTAGGCTAGCCCTGAGGTCACTCTGACATATTGATGAAAAAATATGGGAAAAGGCCTGGAAAGGATGAGCCTTCACTCCCACCATTGCTCCAACATTGAAAATATTCAAAGCATTTTTTGGCAGATCATGCCAGTCCCATGACAGTGGCCTTGGACACAGCTTCCAAAGAGACCCAATTGCCCAAGCCCTGAAATAATATGTTTCAGGAAAAAAAGGACTAAGAACATTGTCATTAAGTCTGTTATAATTCCATGGGCTCTGGATCTCACTGAGACACCTGAGGCTACCAGCCTGTGGCTACCAAGGGACCAGGTTGGGGGTGGGAAATGCTGCAGCCCTAATACCACCTGTCTTTCCTGGTTCTGCATCTGTTGAACACTGGGGACTTCTCCATGATTTGCCTAATTGCTGCTGACTGTCCTGCTTTTGCAGCCTAAGATAAGGATGAAAATGTTAGGTCAGCATGGTGGGACACAGACATCTTTCTTGGTGAGCGAGGAACACTCCTGACATGAAAAATCCATCTTGCAAAACCAAGGCCATGGAGGAAGAACAGACCTTCCTCTCTCCATGCTATGGGCTACTCCCTCATGTCCATCAGCCACTCCAGCTGGTAAGACATGACAAGACATGACATCCACATGCTCTGCGGGTTTCTGGCCATGCTGAGTCCCTCCAGAAGTGCCTCCCCGGAACAACCCAGGACACCCAACCCAGGAGCACAGGTCAGCCTGAACCCAACCCTGAAACCATCTGTCCAATCCCCTTACCCCTTACCCTGTGGGAGACACTGCAAGGAACCCTTCTATCTGCTTAATCCCAAGGGCTGTTTTCTTTCCCAAAAGCCCAAACTGGAAGTCAAACTATCTGGACTGCAGCCAGACATCTGTCGAGTCCAAGAGCAGAGACTTTGTCCCTGGGTGAATTTTAACTTTTGTGGATTTTTCTTCTTTAAACATGGGGTAAGAGCTCTCCATGTAAATGCCTCATGAAAAAGATAAAACAAAACAAAATACCCAAAAAACCAACTGAAAACTGTACATGTCAACATTGCCTGCACAGAGAAAAGGATCCCAGCCTACAATATGTGAAGGACAGCAAGATTTACCAAAATGCCTGAGCAATAAGCTTGGTTTTCAGAAGTACTCTGCCTCTGGGAGCTCCCCAAGCACCCCTTTTAGGTTTTTCATTCATTTGCATCAGCAATAATTTGTGTCCAGGTTTCTCATCTTTCTTGAAAATGTCTTATTAATTTCTCAAACCTACTGATTGTGCTGGAGAAATTCCCAGGTAAGCAGTGCTCTCGCAGGCATGCCAAGACTCACTCCTGGGCTCACTCGGGCCATAGCAACACTTGTTTTCCTCCTCATTGTCAGGTGTCCTGCTACCCTCTGTCTGTATTAGAGCCTGTTGCTTGCACCACTTAAATTAAAAAAATTAAAATACTTCCTGAGGGCCATTGGTTTCTAGGAGCACTCAGGGCACAAGCAGTCCTTGACCTGGGCAGGATTTTGTCTCCGAGGCAGATCCAATCATGCACATGCCTTTTAGATGCCAATCCAGTCACACCATAATGACATCCCGGCTATCACTTTTCTCCAGCAGACACCTAAGCCCTGTACAAATAAAAACATAAAGCAAAAGCAGAGCAAAAACACCCTCCTGGGACATGCACATGAATAAGGGCAGGAATCAATAAGGAGAAATCATTTCCATGCCAATACAAGGCCTGGGAAGGAGGGCATCCGGGGATGCTCTGGCTTCCTCATTCCCAGCCCACCTTCCACCTCTGTGCACTCTTTGTTCCTCCCAAAGATGGTCTACACTGCTGTCTGATTGCCAGCACAGGGGATCCCATGATGCAGGAGTCTGCAAGATCACAGTGCTGCTCCTAGGAGGCAGCAGGGATGGCGTCTCATTTTCCACAGAGAAAATTCAAAGTGGAGGGAGGGGGGGCGGGGATAAAATGACCCCACAGTTCTCATATTGTAATGGTTATTTATTTTGTTTAGAGAGCACACATCCCAATGCATCTGGTTAAAAAAGAAACTTCCTTAATTATACATAGGGCTTTGACTCCCAAAAGATATGTTATGTAAAAAAAAAAAAAGAAAAAAGAAACCCAAGAAACAATCTACTGTTTGTTTGGATGCTCGATACATTCAATTGCAAAAGAACTGTTTCTCTCCAAGCCATCATTACCTATGTCTGTGCATTTTTATTTGAGTCTCAGCTTACTGCGGAAACCTTCTGCTTTGATTCTCAGCCTCTGTACCTTTCTTTCTCAGACTATAGTTTTCAGGGGGGCTGCAGTAGAGAAAATCAAGTGCTACACAGAAACTGCCTGATTTCCCCAGGAATTTTTATGTGGAATCAATCTATGATTTGGAAGAAAGCAGAATAAATCAAATCAAATAACACTCTCACTAAGCATATTGATGAGGGCACGGATCAAGCAGGACAGACATCCAGTTATGTAAATGATAGCGTGGAGAACACAGCTTTGTTAAAACAGCTTGGGACGGCTCCCAGGGGCAGACCTTGAGTCAGAGTAACCAAGGATTTCCTCTTTGAATAAAGGTACATCAGTGTAAATGAGAGCAGATCCATGTACGACAAACCCAGAGTGTTTTCCCCATTGGTAAGAGAAGTGACAGCAAAAGCAACAAGGACCCTTCAAGTTCCTCCTGGTTTTGGTGAATTTTTCATTAATGTCAGAGGGGCCCATGGTGGCTGAAGCTGCACTCCCAAGGACACTGGTGGGTTGGATCATTTTGGCAAGGGGCAGCTTGTTTCCTCCAACCCCAGAAAAAGCAATGAGCACCAGAAGCCTTGTGGGGAGGCCCTGCTCCCCTGGGGCAAGACAGCCCCAAACTCTCTGTGAATCCAACATTGGTGTGGTGGAAAGGCAGAAACAGAGCAGCACCTCAGCTTTCCTTTACTGTGTGGGTGACTGAACACTGGAACAGATTGCCCAGAGAGGTTGTGGAGTTTCCCTCACTGGAGATACTCAAGAACCACCTGGACATAATTCTGTGCCCTGTGCTCAAGGATGACCCTGCTTGAGCAGGATATTGTAACAGATGACCCCTGTTGTCCCTTCCAACCTGAGTCAGTGACTGGCCAGGAAAACCTGCTGGCAGTCAACACCTTTTTGGGAGGCCAGGGACAGTCCTGTCTTAGAACTTGCTTCCCCACCACAGCCTGAGTGTTTATCACTCACGTGACTGCACCTTATGTTTGTCTTTCCACCACAGGACCTGTGGTGCTTTTCCAATTTTCAAACTCTAACTTTTTAGGAATATGGACCATATCACATTTAAAGAAGTGGAGCCACACTTCCAACTTTGTTGGCCAATGGTTTTATAAGCCGTTAAGATAAATTCTCTTGGTGCAACAGCAAATTCCATTTTTCCTGGCTGCTTTTACAAAATTATCCAGATATATTACTCCTCCTGAGTTTTTTTCCCCTGCCAGACATACTTAGAAAATAAAGAGCAAGCCAAACCAACACACCTGAAAAATCTTTGGCGATTGTACTTATCCTTTATTTGTTTCAAAATAAGTTATTTTTGTAGTGTTTGCCTGGTTATTTTATCAAGCAAATGAAGTCTGTGTTTGAAGCAAAGATGATATTTGCAGAAACAAGGGATAATTTCTCATCCCTTAAAGTGAAGGGGGAATGAATCAAAATAAAAATGGTTTTGATTATAAAATGAAGGCTTAGAGTGAGCAAGCTGTATGTGGTTTTTGGCAACACTGTTTGAGTGAGTAAGAATTGGAGCCAATCCTGCAAGATGAGTAGGTCTGAAGATAATGTAGACTGTAAAGAAATATTTCTGTTCCCTGCTTCAAATTCCACATGTTAGTTGACTTATTTGCACCTCTGAACAGCTCTGAATTAACATTCTCTCTTAATTGTTTCTGAGCTGGTTTTTTTGTGGGTTTATGGGCTAATTTGCAGTGTCAATGTCAGCAGTTCTGGTTTGGAGCATGTAAAGGCATCTAAACAAAGGGATTTATAGTCTGAAACAACGTATGGGTTTGGTATGTGTGGAGAAGTAGTGCAACACTGGAAACATAGAGCACAAAATATTACAGGTCATTGTGTGAGGAAAATGCCTCTTTTGACTTCTATTTTTAAGTTTTAAAAGCATTTAAAAACTCAGAGACATTAAAGTATGTTTTATTTGAAAAAGAGAAAATAGGACAGGAAATTACTGTAGTCCAATAGATGGCATAAGTGTAACAATGGAAATTCAGGGAAATAAATTAGAAAAGAATCTTTTGTCTTCTAGATTTACTATTGCCCATAGCTTGTGGTTCCAAAAGTGAAGGGGGAAGGAGAAAGAGGAAGAGAGAGAGAAAAAAAAAGGCGATTATAATTTTTCACATTTTAAAATGAAAATCCAAAGGAAAACTAACTCAAAATTCCAGCTACAAACAACATTTGTCATTATGAATATTTGGTTGTTACTCATGGATATGTATTAATAAAATACACTGATTTCAGCCAACGCCCCTAGTCCAACTTTAGAAGTGTTTAAAGGTCAGGTCTGGATTCATGTTGCAGCAAATGAACCTTATCTCTGCACTGTGCAAAAAAAAAAAAAAAAAAGCCACCTGAGTCTGAACAACCCTGAACTTTAAGCTGCTTAAAACCTTTAGCCAGGCATGACTCTGGTGAAGTTTAGTCATTTCTAACTGTACACTTTCATCATTTGTAGAGCCTACAGCATTAACCCTTTTGCTTGCTTGATCTTTAAATGGGTGAAGAAAGAAAAATACTCTTGAGTAACTATTCTATGTCTGAAAGAATAGGAGATCATGGACTTGGTCATAGGTCTAGCTGTCTTGTGAATAAAAATAATCTACATTAAACCAAAAAGAAAATTACCCATTAGGATTATGTAAAAAAGCATTACATCTCTGTAAGCATCAAGTTACCAAGATACATTTTTGCAAAAGAAAAAAGGTCAGTTACAACTATTAAACTTGTATATTGTTTTATACTAAGCCCTTCCAATGGCCTCTCTGAGGGACTGTTTAGTTTGTATTACACTCTAATAAACTCCAGGTGTGGAGGACAAACTGAATAATAAGAACCCGATGGACCAGACTAGTTAAAAATAATGTGGTACATTCCTAGTTCTCTGCATTTAATTTATTGTTAATCATTGTTATTACTTACATTTATTGGGTAGTTTTTCTGGATTTATTAGGCACTACATTTAACAGTGTTATCGCTTGTAACTGACTATCAGTGGAATAGAAAACATATTTTCTTAAAGAGTCTTACCCTAATTAGTAAGTTGTTTCCCTATTGAAATAAAACAGACCCTAGGAGAGTCAAGTTGACTGACTTTGTTTTTTTTTTTTTTTAAGTCAGAATAAAAGCTAGGAAACCTGTGTTTTCAAGACCACCTGTCAGAGCAGAAGTATCCACATACCCTACACAGAGCTCTGATAGCTGAAATACTTGGCTGAGAACTAGAAAGTCAGAAGCTTGAAGGTTTTCAGCTTCATGGCTCAGCTAATCGATGGATTCTGTTCCTGACTGTGTAGGGGAGAGCCATTAAAAAGATGAACAAAAGGCAGTTTGAGCTGTTTACTCAGCAATCCCATACTGTGGGGCACATGCCAGGGTGGAAGATGACCCCAGGGGCAGGCAATGGCAGGACTCCCAGAGAGCATGGTAGAGCAGTCAGGGCAGGCAGCAGCTGCTTCACTTCTGAAAGCTGCTCATCCCCTGGGCACCAGAGCCCCTTGCAGGTCTCCTGAGACAGCCATGGGGTGGGAGCCAGGCAAACCTGCATGAAGATCAAGGCCTGCAGCTGGGCCACCCCTGTGGTTGTGTACCTGCCCCACCCAAACCTCGGGCAGCAGTGCCAGCTGTGTGACTGATCAACACATGTGGTTATCTGCCTGGATGGACAAATCAAAACTGCTCCTTTGGTGGCAAGATTATTCACCACTGATGATAAAAGCAACGACCTCCTTCCAAATGCCCAGGGCTTCTCTTAAGAACAGGGGTTGCAGCCTGAGCTCACCTCTGTTCTAATCAGGAGGCCACTTTCAATTAAGAGCAAGCTGATATCCTTAAGCACCTTCTGTTTGGAGATCTGAAAGGATTTTTCACACAGCACAGGTCAGTTACGAAGCTCAGCATAAGAGATACCTTAGCATGATCTGTGTTGAAGGTAAAGTCTGAAGGAAACTCAGATCTCCCAAGCTCTGCATTCAGCCACAGAGGTAAAGGGATTGTTTTTAGAGCTTTACACTGCTGTAGGCACCATTACATTTTAGCAGTGCCTCAGGCACTCATCCACACTGTGGGTTCCTGGTCATAACAGGCATGAGGAGCCTCCTGGTGACAATCATGTCTTTACTTCACATCCATCATGACCATCCAAAACACAAAATCCCTCAACAACCAGGGTGGGAGCGAGGACAGGGAGGTAGGCTGGGTTTCTCTGGACATCCACGCAGCTGCTCTTGCAAGCCATGAGCTCAGCTTCAGTCTCTGGTGACTGTGGTGTCAAAGGCTGAAACCTCCCCAGTGGCTTCTCTTCCTGTGGAACCAAACATAAATCAATGCTGGAGGAAGTGCTGCTTGCAGAGAGAGACGGAGAGGGAGAGAGGGGAAGCAAGAGCCAACAGATGATTTGCTGCTCTGCTCATCCTAAATCCCTGGTATTTAACTCACAGGAAAGCAGCAGGAAATTCTACTAGTTTGAAGGAAAAGGGGGTGAACAATAGTAGGTCAGATGAATCCTGATGACAGCGTCTCTACACTGCCAAAATGGGAAAGTAGGGATCACCAGAGCAGTTCCTCCACTAAAAGTGCTCAAGTCACTGCTGCTGGCAAAAACAAATCTAAGACAAGCCATTCTCAGGTCTACAGGGAGCAGATGGCCCCTTCTAATTTACAGAAGCCAGGACATGTGGTCATAGGTGGAAGTGGACTGCTGCTCAGCCCCTTGGCTGTCTGTGCCTGAGATCTGGTGCCACAAGCTTTGCAATGCCCCCTTCTACATCTGGAACCTCTGCTGCCACCTGGAAATCCCCATGAGCAGCACGTGGCTTGTCTGAGTGCTCCAGCTTTCCATGGTTCAGCACAGTGTGGGTAGTACTTGCATTCAGGTGATACAAAAGCCAGGTTAGCCCAGAGTGGCTTTACCCCTTTTCCCCAGCCCCATGGGACCCTCGCCATAGCCCTGCTTTTGCTCTGATATCATGGTATTCTGAGTCTCAGTAGTTTCATTTTATGCTGGCTGCTGGC
Organism: Leptocoma aspasia; assembly: GCA_013399835.1. Classification (NCBI taxonomy): domain Eukaryota; kingdom Metazoa; phylum Chordata; class Aves; order Passeriformes; family Nectariniidae; genus Leptocoma; species Leptocoma aspasia. Next base: position 211,660 of record VXAX01005743.1, read on the forward strand.
CTTGGGTAGTTTTGCTTCTCTCTGTCCCAAATTTGGTGGCTATATGGAGGTGCATGTTTGCAAAGGTACAAATTTTGCTCAGAGGATAATTTTAAAGGAGAACTTTTGTTATTGGTCCTGTTACATGCATGAAAATATGTATTGCTTTTTCCACTGATGATATCTTAGTGCTCCATCTTGCCCCATCATCATCACATGTGTTTTCTACAGCTCTCCCTGATTATAAATCACCCTAAAAATCCTTCACCAGGAAGACTGTTTTGCATGCTGCTCTTGTTCAAAGCAGACCTCTGATCTGTCATTGTGCAATTTAGTCTGAGATCCACATACTGGAAATGGGTCCCCAAATGTCCCATTCAGGCTGTGGGTGCACTTATAGCGGGGAAAGAAGCCAAAGAATTGCATCACTTTGCACGTGCCAGTAAAATGATATCTCAGGCAGTGAGAGTGCAAGTTAGTTGATAAATAATAATAATATTTCACATTTTTATAGCTCTATACCTCCATTAAAACCATCCAGGTAGACTTTGCTCTGAAAAAGCCCTCTCTGCCTTCTTCCTGTTCCTTCCTCACATTTTGAAATATGTTGCTAGTTTGGGGCAAATGTCTGTATTTTAATCCCCAAAAAAAGCATCAGGTCTTTCTAACCCCCCTCACAGAAGGGTTGGGATGCACTGGGGGGGTGATAAGGAAGCAGTAGGACACCAGCAGTGCTGAAACCCAGAATCTTCTCTGAAGTCAGGGTGAACAGACACGAGTCAGAAAAATGTATTTTCTTTTAGAACAGGAGCTGCTCAGAGGCAGAGAACGGGGGAAGTTGGATTCCTTCCTGTGGATTTCCAGCCCTGAGGAAGAGCTACCCTGGCAGGAGGGGCCTCAAAGGAGGGCAGCCTGTCGGGTGGTTGTCCCCAGTTGGAAAGTAAGTGGGGCACACACATGGAGATGTGCTTTTTTCAGCAGTGGGGTAGGGATCAGTGGTGTAACCGAGGGTTGTCTTCCCATCATTTGGTGTGAAAATTATTCCCAGATGTTGGAGGGCAACCTCCTAAATATACCAAAATGTGCTCTCCCAAAACAGAAGAAGAAAACAAAATAAATGGGATTCCAACCAGTCAATAAGTCGTCTTCTGCCTCTCCAGTGGTCTGCAAAACTGGCCTTTTTAAAATCCTAATGGGACCTCCTCAGTTGAGTACCTGAAGAGGCAGGAACAGAAAAAATCCTAAGTTTCCTTCTTATTCATTCTCAGATAGGAAGACAGACGTGAGAATTCAGCCTAGTGTGAATAACTTTATCCATTCCTGATATTTCCCATCATCTACAAAAGCAGTTCCTTTTGCTGGTTGTTGTTTTGTATATTTTTCCAAACAATACCCTTTAGCAACAAGACCTCCCTTTTTTTTAATGCATTTCCAGAGGGACTTGAGTCCAGATCACACACACACAAGGCAAGTTTCCAGCATTCTTATTCCTCCACTGGAAGAAATAACCAGAGCCAGCATCTCTGAACTATTTCCCAAATGGTTCTGTTCTTCTGACTTCAGTGACAGCAGTGCACTGTTTCTAATCCATTACAGGAATTTATCACAGTACGTGTCAATTTGTTTCTCTTCTTGCCTCTTCTCACTTTAAAATGACATCAGGAAAGAAACTTTACAGCAGGGCTGCTTCAATCCAAGTTTTAGTGACAGAGCACTTAACTGGATCCTAACCGTGCACATTAAGTTTTAAGGGCATATACTAAACAGATCAGGTTTTACTGTAGTCTAGAATTTCCTTTGTTTCCTTTTTGGTGGTGATCTGTGTTACAGTTTGAAATACTAGCAAAAAAGCATCTGGGTTTCCTTTTTCTTTTTTCTTTTTCTTTTTCTTTTTCTTTTTCTTTTTCTTTTTCTTTTTCTTTTTCTTTTTCTTTTTCTTTTTCTTTTTCTTTTTCTTTTTCTTTTTCTTTTTCTTTTTCTTTTTCTTTTTCTTTTTCTTTTTCTTTTTCTTTTTCTTTTTCTTTTTCTTTTTCTTTTTCTTTTTCTTTTTCTTTTTCTTTTTCTTTTTCTTTTTCTTTTTCTTTTTCTTTTTCTTTTTCTTTTTCTTTTTCTTTTTCTTTTTCTTTTTCTTTTTCTTTTTCTTTTTCTTTTTCTTTTTCTTTTTCTTTTTCTTTTTCTTTTTCTTTTTCTTTTTCTTTTTCTTTTTCTTTTTCTTTTTCTTTTTCTTTTTCTTTTTCTTTTTCTTTTTCTTTTTCTTTTTCTTTTTCTTTTTCTTTTTCTTTTTCTTTTTCTTTTTCTTTTTCTTTTTCTTTTTCTTTTTCTTTTTCTTTTTCTTTTTCTTTTTCTTTTTCTTTTTCTTTTTCTTTTTCTTTTTCTTTTTCTTTTTCTTTTTCTTTTTCTTTTTCTTTTTCTTTTTCTTTTTCTTTTTCTTTTTCTTTTTCTTTTTCTTTTTCTTTTTCTTTTTCTTTTTCTTTTTCTTTTTCTTTTTCTTTTTCTTTTTCTTTTTCTTTTTCTTTTTCTTTTTCTTTTTCTTTTTCTTTTTTCTTTTTGTTTGTTTTTCTTTTTCTTTTTTCTTTCTTTTTCTTTTTTTCTTTCTTCTTTGTCTTTTATTTTTTTTTTTTAAGCAGCTTGTCCTAAATAGATACTTTAGAGCACTATAATAGGGAGCACCCATGCTGTAACACAATAGGATGATCCCATTTGGCAATGGTCCTAATCTGACACAGGGGAAAGACAAATCTATTACTGAAGAAATCTAACATGCATACCTGTATGCTTTTTGGATCAAATCCTTCTCTGACAAGTTACTACCTTCTTTATGTGCTGCAGTAAGGATTAAAAAAAAAAAATCTCTGTTCTGAGTATATTTTTTTCTGCCTGAATAGCCAGTAGATAAAAATCACATTAATGAAAGAAAACGCTGAGGAAAACTGCATCATTGCAAGATTCTGAAGGGCCCAATCCTACATCACTTATTTTTATGAGTCATTGTGTGAACTGAAGCTGAAAGGATAAATCAAATGTGTGAGGATTAGTGTATGAGTAAGGAGTTCAGGATCAGGACCCTAACTCTCAGCCTCATAAATTTCCTACTGGAGATGATTCAATGTTATTCATTCAGCTTTTAAAGAGGGAGCTGGGAGGCAGTTTTGTCCTTTTTCTTTTTAATTAGATTTCATTTATTTAGATTGGTATGGAGATGGTCAACCACAATAGGGGACCAAAAGCAGAGAGCAGGACAATTCCTAGAAGCCTGTAACAATCAGCATGGGATCATGTTAAGTGCTGGGCACTTCATTTCCATGACATGTTGTTTGATTTCCTCAGAGACAAAATAAAAATGGACATGGCTGAAGTTTATGAAGGGAGATATCTCAGTTCAAATGGGAACATTAAGACATCCCCAAACCAACAGCCATAAAGGGCCAAAGAATGAAGGAGAGAAAGAGATTCAGCTTCAAATGCATTCCCCAGAGTAATTACGGAAGAAACTGGGGGGTGGGGGGCAGAATAGGGGGTGGCCTTTGAATGGGATGAAAACCATGAGCATTACAAAAAGAAAAGGAGAAAAGGGGGGGCTATGGGCAAACAGGATGGAGGAAGAGAGCATGAGTGGCAGATGTCACTGATTTCATTCCATCATCTTAACTTACTGTTTGAAAAAACTCCTCATGTGTGACCTGAAAAGAGAGAGAAACAAAATGAAAACAGGCATCAACAAAGCACTCGCTGTACGATTTCAAAAAAATGTAAATTAATGACTGGCAGTAAGAATCTCCAAAGGAAACAACATCCCAGTTTAAGCACTGCCATCAACAAAAGCTCAACAGCATATGGTAATGTTAACTTTAATATGAAAAGATAATAACAATCTTTTAAAAGTGACTTGAGAAAAATCCTTGCTAGGTGCTCATCCTTTTCAACTTGCCTAAAAAGAAAAGATGTTGGAAGGTTTTATGTTTTTCTTTTTTTTTCCTCTTTCCCTAAACTGTTCACATTGTATAGTTAAATGAGGTTGAGATTAGTACAAATTTTAAATAAAAGTGCCTAGGATCTCTGACTAACAAGGCAGAAAACCAGATTTGTAACGGATAATTACATCTAAACTTATTTAAATGTAGGTCTATTGATTGAAGTAAGTTCTTTAGACCAGATTCAAGGTAACATTTCCTCCCCTACCCTTTTTCTAAAAGTGTTGTTGTTGTTGTTGTTGTACAGTTGAAAAATGAACATCCTCTCATGGCCCATCCTGTGCACTACCAGCTGTTGGCTGCAGCCTTGCTCAGCACCCTTCCCTCCTTCAGAAGCCACACGTTAGTTATTGCATCTGTGGTATGTTAATACCACAGACTGACTGACTTTATGAAGGCCTGAGAATGCTGTTTACTCACATGGAAGATGTAACTTCAGTTTGAACTTATATGAAAATGGGCAATTGATATCATTATAGTACCCAGAAGCAGATGCAGCCTCACATATCGCTTCTGACCCCTGAAGAATATCACTTTCTTAAAATGCCTACAAAGTGACTAATTTTAAAGGTAAATATTTAAACCAACAACACCTCCATGCAAATGTTCATTACAGTGGCATTTTAACCCATGATCCCACAGTGAGGGCTTGGAGATATCATTTTGCAATAAAGAGGTATTTCATGGTCAATTGGCTTTATCCAAAAATAATAGGAAAAGAAGCTTGCAGCGGGAAAACCAACCTAGTTTGGCACAAAATGCTAGCACTACTGGATGAGAGTAGAGAAGAGTTTAAAAGACTCTTGTGCGCTTAGCCGTGCGCTGAAAGAATCACACACAAACAACAGCCACCACATGAATGCATCCATTATATCCTTTATTGAAGATCACAACAATAGTAGCACTTCATTGAAGAAAAGATGATTCCTCTATTATAGACAGGCCCCTCAGATCGCCCAGCTCAGCGTACAACTGCAAGATGTACAGTTCTCTCTGCATTTTCATGTCATTGCCAAAACACACAAAGTAGATTCTCAAATGCCTGGGGCTAAATTACAGCCCCTACGAACCACGCTGGAAGTTTGAGAGCCCAGAAAAAGTTCTGAAGGTTTTCTCTCTCTCTCTTCATGAGAGAAGCCAAAGCTCATGGGTACAGTGTTTGTCATGTGTAACAAGGCTATTTTATATCATTTGGGGTTGTTTTATTAATGGTGCTGAAAAATTGTTCGCTTCGTTTCACTTTTGTCTCCTTTTGAACGTAGCGGGATGAAGGTAGAGTGTTTTTAACACATCCAAGATAAGAAAGAAATAGACCCTTTTGTCTCTAGAGCTGTATGCCATCACTATTAAAAATCTTTCATCTCATCTCAGACAACAAGCAGAGAGCATGACAAAAAATAGAAGAGTCAACAGTAAAAAGTGTGTGGCAGGGGTGTAGGCTGACAGGTAGAGAGAGGCACCTCTTTGCCTTGAGTTTCATCCTGGAAGGGTTGGCCAGGGCAAAATCTGTTCTTCTTGGGCAGTCCTTCTCATGTTTTGTACAGGACAAAGCCCACTGGCAAAAGTCACCCACGAGCAGGCAAGGAGAGCTGTCCTGCAGGAGGAGGGGATAATTCAGCCGATGGAGGGATCTCGTGCTGCCCTGACATCAACATTGTCCTATAAAACTGGAGCTCCTGGGGCCCAGCACGATGTTGTCAGCAACATCAGGGGTGAAGGAGAACCAAGGAGGGACACTGTAGCCCTAGGAAGGACATTAGGGGCCAAGAGGGGAAATCCCAACAGGTGCTGCAGCTGGTGACTGCAAAGGAATGCTCTGGGGCTGCTACAATCTCAAAACTGCCTCACCACCTGCTTGCCACTGGATGATTTTGCCCCCTGACAGCTGGCAAGTGCCATCAGTCACCACCTGTGGGAGGTGGCAGCGAGTGTCAGCTGAGACAACCTGACATTTCAGCATCCCCACCACCTTTGCCCATGCTGGAGCAGCTCCAGGAGGAGCACTCTGCATAACAGGGTGAAAGTAACTCCTTTCCAAGTCAAGCAAAGGTACTTGTGAATCAAGTCTAAGTTCAACACACCATCCTAAACCAACTTATAAATAAAGTTTTAATTCATTTCTCTTTGGCATTTCAGAGATAAATGCTTGGATATTTAATTTTGAAAGAAAATGTAGTTTGGAAACGGAATTAAATTTCCTTTACGAGGGAATGAAAAACAACAATAACAGCCGAAAAGGAAATAATTCTTTTTTCCCAGCCTGAAATTACTTCCTTGTATGGTTTGATTTTTTTGGTTCATTTTGGGGCTACAGGAAGGATAAATGTTTCTTGCAGTTAGCCTGAAACACTGCTGTACAAGCCAGTCAATGACTCTAAAAAAAGAGCAGCAAATGCATCCAGCCCCTGTGTGCAGGGCTCTGCTTAGAAACTCTTTTCAGTGTGTCACCTGGTGTCATCAGTCCTTTTTCTCTTCAAAGATTTGTCCCTCATTCAGTGATAAGAAATCTGGTGGCATCACCTGTGGGTTTCAGGGGTGTGTGTTTGCCAGGGTGGACCCCACAGATTTTATACACAAACCTAGAAATACCTACAGAATATAATAGAGATTTTCTACCAGGACTTGTAAGCATCGATTATAGACCTCCTGCCCAAAACAGTAAAAAAATAAATCAGCAAAATATAAGTTTTGGCAAAAGAAGTCAGAGCTGAGGAGGTTAATGGCAAATAGAAACGCTTGTAAAGTCTTGGAGGTCCCTTCAGCAACTCTGATTTATCTTTTGACTTTTTCTGTTTATTGTCACATTTTGCCAAAAAAATAGTGTTTTCTGTTTCTAATATTTTTTTAAATAATGTTGTTCATCTCAGATTTCCCCGAGATGGCAGCACTAAACTCAATAGTGCTATTGAAAAACACACTATGGCTTTGAAAATGTGTGTGATCAAGAGGACCAAGGTTTCTGCTCCTTCCCTATAGATGCCCTGGTCAAAAATTGGTGTCAGCTCCATGTTAGCTTGCTTTCTAAATTGGGGGTGACATGCAAAAAATCTGCTTGGAAAACTGCTGGCCTTTAAAGGAGACAGTGTATTATTCAGTTCAGTGGGGTGAGACTGGTTTTAAAGGTTGATAAACAGAACTGGTACAAAACAGATTTTTCAGCTCATTGAACATTTTGAACTTTTGTTCTAGCTCTTCCTGTTGGCCATCAAGTCAATTTATACTTTCAGTTGACCAATTACTTGAATATATTACTCTTGAATGGTTTATTGCTGTGTGAGTTGGAGAAAACTTACATTATCAATCCGGTGATTTGAGATTGTAATTAAAAAAAAAGAAAAATTTTTAGATTTAAAAAAAAAAACTGCAACAGGGAAAAAAAACCCTGAGCATAACTTTGTAAGATGTTGGCATCACTCCAAAATGCATTTTTAATTTAGTGTTTTCTGCCGTGAAGGATTTAGACCAAAAGCTGAACAGAATATCAAGAAGGAATGTGAACAGCAAGAAACTGTTAGCCCTAAAAGTTAGATTTTTCTCAGCAGGATCAGTTACTATTCTAAACAGTGTTTAGTCATCAAATCAGTTTGAGGGGAGTGTTCATGATGCTGCCAAATGACCAATGCAGATTCAATGTGTGTATCTTGTGTGGCAAGTTAATAAGCATGTTTATTGTTCAGTTTTTAAACCAACTGCTAGGTCTGGCATCTTTAAAAACTAGTGCTTACAGTGAAAGTCAAATCACCAGATCCCAAATGACTTAACTGGATGGTTCCAAAGTTTAAACTGGTTTCTCAGACAGAAACATGGCAAAGTACTGGCAAGGGACTTTCTGAACACAAGAGTTTTTGACATCTTGCAGTTGAAATCCCCAAACTGTGACTAGGATTACCAACTCTGAGCACAAATCTTATCCTAATTCAATCTCAGAAAAGAATATTAAGACCAACTGGGTCTCCTCAACATGAGGCAAATTCTGAGAAAGGTCTTGCTGCATCAGCCTTACTTTCACACTGCAGTTGATGACCATCTCAATAAAAAGTCAGGCTGGATTTAGAGTCGGAACAGCCAAGAGTGCTTGCAGGAGTCTGGGAGCATGGACCCATTTTTCCCATTGCAAAACCTTAGTTTTGACACGTTTCTTAACCCCTGCATCCGGGGCCATGAGGGTCCATGTGGTTGAAGCCAGTGTAATGTGTGGGAGTTTCCTTACTACATTTGGTATCTTCTATAAAAGGACAGAGGATACAAGAGCACATATACTCACCCAAAGCAATTTCTCCATAGTTTGCAAAAAATTAGTTCCAATTCCGTTTACAATTTTTATCCTTTTACTTGTGGGTCCCAAGTATGACTCCTGCTCTGTGGGTTGCTGGAGCAAATGGTTTTCCTTCAGTCCTGTTGGTCTGCAGGCAGGACCATGGTGTCCTACAGCTGCCAGCAAGACAGGGAAGCTGCTGGCAGCTTGTCCAGGGGGAGGGGCAGCTGCCTGAGGATGCAGATCCCAGCTGGCCTGGGACTGTCTTCTGCCTGGCTCTGTGAAATGTATCTCCAAAATGTTCTCTTCAAAATCTTCTGGAAAGAGAACATGCCAGAACATTTTTACTTAACAGAAAAGACAAAAAAAAAAAAACAAAACAAACCAAAAAAAAAAAAAACAACCCAACAAAGAAAAAAAAGAAAAAAAAAACACAAAAGAAAAGAGAAGAAGAAGAAGAAAAAAAAGGCTTTATGACTCAGTGCTGCCTCTAAGGAAAAAAGTGTTAATCCCCTTGCCTTCCCTACCTTGCACGGTTCTGAGTCACAGTGACCCTCCCAATTCCTGCAGGAGCAGCCCCTTAAGGAAGCATCCATCAGAGCTCTGGCACTGGTTAGTCCCTCTTTTACATTACCTGATGCTTTGTTGGCAACCCAATAATTTCTCTCTGCCTCTTCCTACAAGCTGGCTACTGTTGATGGAATAGCTTCTGCAGCTCCTGCCATCTGGAACAGACTTCCCACCCTGCTGGTTTTGGCCTCTACTCATTTCAATTCTGAGATGAAACAATATTCATCTCCCTTGTTTATGACTCCTCATTTCTCTCTAGCCTCGCTAATATATATTATTTATCCTAGTAACTGCTTGACAGTGGTCACTTTTTAGTGTAGGCTAAAGAAAAGAAAGCAAAATATTTCCAGTCACAAGCTGGTATTTATTTTTTCCTAATGTGGTGGCTTTCCCTAGGCAGCCTTCTTTTTGTGGCTGAAAATATTATTGCATGATGTCTCCTGAAATATGATTAACATTAGTTTGAATTTTTGACAAAGCTTAATCAAAGTCGCTTTCAACCATTTTTAATTATGTATGCATGAAAAAATATACACATTTCTGCTGTGGAAAAAATATTGTCAAACATCCTCATCCCACTGTACATTCACAAACATATCAGATGGCTCAGATGTTGGTAAAGCTGGAAAATGGGATATCAAATTAGCAGAGAGTATCTTTTATGGACTAATTGGACGTATAGATCAGGGAGGGATATAGTACTGTGTCTCTCATAATCTCTCATGAGGAGAGAGGATTTTTTTTGTTTCTTTGCTTTTCCTCATATCACAAACCTGAGAAATGAAATATTCCCAAAATGCAAGCAAAACTAAGCTTGCACTAATGAGAAAGAAAAACCCCAAGTATTTTGGAAAGGGTTTAAGCCCTCATTCTTCCTGACACAAAGGAGGCTTCAGCACTGGGGTCAGGGAGATATTTCACGAAAGGTCTACTGCAGAGCCTTGAATAACATCCTCAGAAGTATGGTGTAAGAGCCTCTGCTTGAGACACTCTTATCCTGCTGTTTTCTCCTGCTCTTGCCATTCTTCTCCAGCCACTGAACAAAGATGAGTCTTTGTCCCATCACAACTATGGCTCTTGGATTTGAAGGAGTGGGCAATTAGTCTTTGTGAACCTATCAACAGCATTCTCCATCAACCACATCAACCTGGCAAAGTCCTGCTTGCTCTCCCCACTTAATAAGAATGTCAGGAAAACATGACATTTCAAGCTGAGTCATCAGTGACACTCATTGCCACATGGTACCATCAAGGCAAATTATTTAATACGATTAAAAAATCTAAATTTCTATTTATTTGTTTGGGCACCAGGCAGTGGCACTGGATGGGACCGAGAAAAGACAGGAGGCACAAAGGCCTTGGTGGGTGTAAAGCAGCAACAGCTGTTGTGTTAGGACTTAGGAACCCTAATTCTGGATGCAAACCCATTTATAAAAGGAGCTGTGTGAACATGGAAAGAGCAGCAGGAGTGACCTGAGATGGTGAGATGACAAGGGATGATGCACTGGGACTGGGCTTCTCCAGCTGGTAATACCAGCAGGGGCTGAGCAGCCACAAGCAATATTTAAGGGACCTGTGTTGGGGGAAAGGAGAACTTGTCTGGAAAGGGTGCAGCTGGCTTCAGGCAATAGGGAATGATGGCAGCAGTAGGAGTGAGCAGAGTCCATCGCTGACGGAGCAGAGGGCCTGGGAGCTGGCACAGAAAGCAGCATAAAGAGGCGAGTACAGGGAAGCTGAGCTGAGAAGAGCCTTGTGTTTGAAGAGAAGAAGCCTGAAGGAGAGATTTGGTACTTCAGGGCTCCTCTTGGCCTGGAAAGCACAAGACCTTATTGAGTAATTGAGCTGGGAACCGCAGGGTACCACAGGAATGAACCACTGAACCCCGATGGCTTTGCTTGATTTTTCGTCTTCCATTTGCTGCTCCTCTGTGTTCCTCTCTCGTTTGACTGTGGTCGATTTGTGGGGTTTGTTTTTCTTTACTTCATTCCACCTTTTCTCTTTCCTTTTATGTCCTAAATTGTTATTCAGCTGTTTTGATTTAAATTATGTTTATGTACAGTTACTCACAGCTCTGACTGTTGCCTCCTCCCTCCTGTGACTGTCTCTGATGCTTGCACATTCACTTTGGCTCCTTTACAGCAGATGCCTGGAGCAGTAAATGAAAGCAGCTCTTTTATCAGTGAGCCCTTTCACCTCCAATTTTTTTATTTCTTATTAAGGCTCCAACCAGTCCTGGCTTTCTCTTCAAACGTAGTACGCGCAACTCAAAACAACAACAACAACAACAACTACCACAGCCACCAGAAACCCAGAAAAACTGGGAAATTATTGGCTCTTCTAAACCATCCCTCATCCCTCTCCCCTGTTTTTCAGCAGTGCAACACTGCTACTCGTGGAGGGTGTTACAGGGACCCCACTGTGGCACTCAGAACACCACATGTGGCCAATCTAATTTAGCCCATGGCTAAACAAATCCCCAAACGTGGAATAAACCTGCTTATGTTATTAACAAATGCTGTGAGAAAATGTTTAACTCAGCTCTGTGAACCAGAAGCTGGGAAAAAAAAAAAGGCTCATCATTTCTTCCAGGGCACAGAAAAGTCATTGTGGTCAGCAATTCACCAAAATGTGGATATTCAAGTATGTATATAATTCAGTGTTAAAGAAAAATAAAGGGAGGGGCATTTTCTTTTACTGGAGATTGCAAATATCAACACTAAAAATCTGGAGGCTCCTTGAAGATTTTCCAAGAAAAGTGGACAGAAGCAGTTCAGTTTTGAAATGAAAGCCTCTGTGCATCCTAAGGGATTTGTGGGTTTTTCATAAAATGAGATGTTTTTCATAATTTTGAAAAGAGATGCGTTCCCCCCATAAATCCACCCACAAGAGTGCCCTTTTGCAGATGAACTCTGTATGCTAGTGTTTGAAAGGAAGAGGAAAAATGCCACCAGTGTTAAACATATTACTAGTTCAGTGAAAGATAGTTTGTTGGGTTTTTGGTTTGGTTTTTTTTTTTTTTTTTATATTTTTTTAATCTGGACATTATGCTACAATGCCAAGGGGAAAAAAATAGAAAAGAAAAAAATACCATATTAGAAAAAATTTCCGCCAACGGCATGTTTAAAAGACAAATATAACCAGCTTTACAACAAAGTGTACTCAACTGCCAATGGATACTTGACTCAGGAATTGAACTCACAAGTGCTTACTTATGTAAGTTGCCTTTCTCATCCTTTTCACTGGCAGGAAGAATCCCTGGTCAGCCTGTAGCCAGCCTCACTGAAGTTGTTCTTTGTCCTTCAGAGACCTTTGTTTCACCTTGCATGGAGATAGTTTCATCCTACATTTGGAGTGAGCTCTAACAGGTGAAGAGTTACAAGATCTGGATCCAGAGGCTCAAACTTGCAGTAACAGCAAGATAAAAGAGCATCACAGCTCAATATGCTTGGAATGCTATCAAGACATAAGTAATAAAGAAAAGACATGTTCAAGGAAGCATAATAATAGAGTAAATACAGCCAGTTAACATGGATGAATTTCAAAGAGGGAAGAAAGAAAACATCATGTAAAGAACTGCATAACAATGGATCTGAAAGATATCCAAGTAAGAAGGAAATAAGACCTGTCCCAAACATTAGAAGGCTTCTGCCTGTCATTATGGAAGATTATGCTATTATTCAATTACATAATGGACGCTTATATAATTTATCCAGTTGTAAACACATACTTTAAAAATCCATTTTATCCCACCCACAAGAACATAACTTTTAGGAAAGAACCACTTAAACCTTTCTTACTTCTTCCCTGCCTGTACAGCTTATGCTTTCATTCACCTGACTACAGGGTTTTCTGCATCCTTTCTGACCAGCACCAGAACCCTCCCCAGATCAGAGATTGGAGCATCTGAGAAACAGCATCCTCTGCACAGCTGGATCTCAGGCTGAGCAGGACCATGCTGTTGCAAAGGAGCCCAGCAAAGTCTCCCAAAAGCCCTAATCTAAGGAAACAAGAGAAAAAAGGGGCTAGGCAACAGTCCCAGAGCAGAAAACCCAAGGACCAATACAAAAAATAATATTATAATATAAATAATAATATAAAAACCATTTTAAGAATTGGTAATTTTAAAGGCCTGAAGATTGCCACATTGAACACCTTTCCTCAAGCCCAAATGCAGGGAACAGTGGAAGTTGGAAGCAATTAAGAGAAAGGAAATCTGCTTGGACTGCTCATTCCCAGGGCCAACAAAAAGAAAATGAGAATTGTAGCCAAGTGCAAGCTGTTGTTTAACCACATGTCAAGCAGAGTTGTGCTGAGGAGGAGGGGGTGCTTGCAAGTGGCTGCTCATGACAAGGTCCTTCCTGTAGGCTTTGCACGTGCCCAAGCATGCACACGTGAACAAGACAGGAGCCACTAGAGAAGACAGACAGACAGAAAGCCCTCTGAAGATGGAAAAGATTCAAGAGAAAAGAAGTTGACCCAGCTGAGCTCAGCTCTATCAACAAGGCATAGCTAAAGGCTAAATAAGGGGGAAAGCATGGGATTATCAATATAGAGATTTATCATAAAGGCTGAATTATTAATTTCTTTTTTTTTAAGCATTTAAGACACATATGTACATATGTGGCAATACTCCATTCACACATATGAATTTGAGTGAAATACAGTGATTATTTGGGGTAATCCTGTTGCGGAAGCCACAGAAGAGAAACTATTTTATTGTACCTTAGTCATTTTATGGCACACATCTCTCATTCAAAGTCTTAAGCATTGACCTAATTGTCTACCTAGCAAAATGGAAAAACACCAGTTATCCTCTTCTCCCTTGAAAAACTTTCTAGGGTCACACAAGAAGTATGTGGCAGGGAGAGGCATTGCTTTCACCTCTCCTGAGTCACGGGCCAGTGCTGCCATTCCCCAGCTATTCTTTCTCTCTATCTGTGATCAGTGTTTTCTCTTATAAGCTGTGGAAAGATAGGGACAAAATGCAGTAGTTATCTCCTCCATAGATGGTAGTTCCATTCAGTTTCACTGTTCTGAAATGAAAAAAAAAAAAAGGCATATAGAATTTTAAGGAAAGATCAATTAAAAACAGAAGAAAAGATTGGGTGCATTAATCATACTCTTTTTTAAGGGATGACTGGCAGACAGCATAGGACAAAGAGGATCCTTTTGAAAGGGATTCCTCTCAGTCCTGTGTTTCTAAATGGTAATGGTCTCTAACTATATGTCAACTCTTTCCAACTTCATTCATCAAACAGAACCTCTAGAGAGACCATGTTGATCCCCATGGCTATAAAATTCCCTCAGTGCTGTAATGATCTGAAGGTACAAAAATTCCATGGAAATAAATCCCAATTAAATACCCATTAACAACGATGGAAAGATCACTGGGGCTATTAGAGGCAGCCCTAAGACACAGTAACCACACACACAAAATTGTCCAGCTTCTTATTTATCTGCTTTAATCACTGTAGTGCAAAGAAAAGCCTTCCTAATGTTTCAATAACTAGTGCTAATTTATTACAACTGAACTCAGTAGCGTTTTCATAAGGCTTAAGTACTTATTATTTGTATTGTGATGCCAAGTAGCAGTCTCAATCCATTGCCTTTTTCTCAGTGTTATAAGACAAGCTGCTTCTTCCATCCTCCAAAGCAAGAAACAATGGAAGATGTAAGACCCCAATTTCACCTACACAACACAAAGAGTTGAAGCAACTTTTCCCATTTTACTTGGAAGGTTGTGGCAAAACCTGGAACTGAGCATACTTTTACAGAGTTTTAACTACAGGAGACTCCCCTTTAACAGTAGGATGCTTTTAAACTTGTTGCTGATAATATGTTTGGATCACAAGTATGCAGTGCTGGCTGATTTCTGTCATGGTCCAGAGATTTAACACAGAATTGAGTAACCAGATTATTTTTGAAATGCCTACTCCCGTGTTGCCATTCAAACACAACTTTGAGCACTCAGACATGTCTGATACCAAATCCATCATGTTGCCATGGAAAATATGACAAGAAGACAGTCCTCAACCTCACTGGCAGTCAAGCACCATTCAGGAAGATGACCAGAGGGCAGCACCCCCATAGGCTTGAGCCTATTTATTTACTGATATTGCAAAGGCAGTTTCCTGCTTCACCTTAAACCTTTCTGCCTTATATAAGTAAAAGAAATCCTCACCACCCTGTGAAAATTTACACCAAGCAAAAGCCTGGGCTTTGCTACTTCTTCAAAACCTCACTGCAATTATAGCTACAGACCCACAAAAGTCCAAATCTTGAATATTCCTGATATTCAAATAGGCTGTGCCATCCTAACTGCACTATCACCTAAGAAGTGATGTGATCTGTGCGATACACTCTAGTCCAGGTTTTGATCTCAACATAGCACACAGAGAACATCGTTGAAAGTGACATGTGATATCTTACTGAATTCAGGCTCAGGGAAATTGCCAGTACTTATCTTGCTTGACCAGAGTGCAGCCTTCAAAGCAGTAATCATGAAATCTTATTACTGTACAAAGATTGGAATTATACACTGGTATCTGTGGTTCACACTTTTTTGATTGGTTTAGTCCTTACCTGACTGGGAGATACCAGTTTCTGTCTCTAGGAAACTATGCCTTGGTGCTGCCTTCTTTCTGCCAAGCACCTCCCTTCTCCAAAGGGGCATGCATTACACATGGCTTCCAAAATTTTGTCCTAATAGGCAGAAGCACAATTTATTTGTTTTTCCTCAAATCTGAAAGGCCACTTCACTCTCTTATCCAGGTGACATGAAATTAAAGTAAAAAAATGAATGCTTTGCAAGCACTGTTAAAAATTTGAATCAGTGGCTCTGTATTTTCATTCACTGCCTTAAAACACTTACTTCCACTGCAAATAATGGACTAATCAAATTAAAACTTCCTCAGGAAAGCAAGTGGTTCTGACCTGGCCCGGGTACTTTTCACTTCACACTACTAAATCAATATTTTCCTACTGTCCTTTGCCTTTTTTCCTGCAGGTTACCAGTAGTCTCTTTACCCAGTGCTATTGCCTTTGTCAGCTGGATTCCAGCTTTTCCTTTCTTTTTGCTGGCACCTGTTTTAAAGGTTGCACATAGCTCCAGAAAATACTGTCCATCAACAGACTGCATTAGATACTTCTGTTTGCAATGCTGTTGCATCCCCTGGTGCAGGTTTCTGCCCCAATGTTCACATCTGGAGAGTTTCGTGCATCAGTTTTGAAAGAATAAATCATTGTGTACTCCACCTAACCACCTTTAGCTTATTTCTGCAAACCATCCCTTGGCCCACATTTCATTAAATAAGAAACCCTTAGGTTTCATTTACAGCCGTATAACAGGCCTGTAGAAACCACAGAAATCAGCTCCAAGAAACAAGGTCTTAAGAAACTGTGTCACATATTTTTAGTGACTTTCATCACATTTTGTCAGTTGGAAATGAGGACAAGCTAAGATTACATGACCAATGTGTTTCCTTGCATCATCATGGGGCAAAGGCTCCTTCTCAAGCACCAGATTAGAAAATCAGCTTTGATCAAATTCTGACTATTAAAAGACCAAATCCTTGAGCTATCCACAAGCCCTTGGCTTTTATTTCCTGCTGAGAATACACTTGCACAGATGTGAGGTTTTTGGTGGGGGTTTAGTAAGACTGATCATCCAAATTTAAGACTTTCTAGAGCAAAGACTTTCAATAAAATCTGTGAAAACTGAGATACAATGCTGCTGGTAAAACAAACAAACTTTACTGAGCTTCTCACTGTAAATCCTTGATTTTTCTAGGGTTTAGATTCCCCTAAATGTAGCCATTTGGGATAGATTATATTTAACAAATGTACATCTCATGCTGATTTTTCTTGTGCAAAAGTTCAATTAAAATGACCTAACCAATAACCTGAGTGGGCTTAGGAGGATCTGCATTTCTTTTTCTTTGTAGTGTGTGTCTTTCTGGATACTTCTCCTCCAGTACTCTCTGCTGAGTGCCAGGATGCTTCCTGGGAAC
Organism: Leptocoma aspasia; assembly: GCA_013399835.1. NCBI lineage: Eukaryota > Metazoa > Chordata > Aves > Passeriformes > Nectariniidae > Leptocoma > Leptocoma aspasia. Next base: position 228,443 of record VXAX01005743.1, read on the forward strand.
AGATGCACCCAGGTGGGGTTATGAACTCACAACCCTTTTCCTTTTCTTACTGGTGAAAACTGGGTAAGTTTACTTTTTTTCATTGCAGATGGAAACATACCCAAACGTGACTGTGTTGAGGGTCTTTGAAATGTTACAACCTCCAGAATTTTGCATGGAGACTCATTAGACGCTGGAGTTTGATTCTCAGCAATTCCACTGCACCACGTGGTTTCCTCCTCACCTCAGTCTTCCCATCCTGACCAGGCTATACAGATGCTGAAGAATAATGAAGTGGTTTTCCATTTGCACTCTGTGGCCACCTTTCCCCTGCCCTAGGAAATGTTTAGCATTGGAATTAATGTGGAGTACTGGAAAATCAAAGAGTGGGAGGGGATTTACACTGTTGGGCTGAAGGAGTAGAAATGCTGGTAGAGGGTCCTGGGAGGTTGGATAGAGAAGGTAAGGTTTAGAAAAGCAGGTGCAAATTCAAAGGAGTGCTTAAAATTGAAGAAAGATGTCTGACTGGATGTTTGGACATCATAGGCAATAGGAGTCCTTAGCTTCTGTAGTCTGCCAGAAAGTAGCAATGAAAACACACAGACAAAACAGCTTGGTTAAGTTAATACTAAAGCCTGGAGAGATTCTTGAGTCAAATCCTCTCTTGTGCACCTCAAGCCCTGTTGAGAGCCTGAAGAGACATGGGACTGTGCCAAGGGGAACAGGGAAAGTCTAACATTCCCACCCTACATACACCCACCACTGCAGACTCATTCCACCCCACTCCCAGCACCCACCACTGCAGATTCCTTCCCTGGAGAAGCTCAGAGGACTGAGCACAGCTCATTGCAGCAGTGACAGCTACAGTGCCACCTCCCATATAATCTGTGGTCGGCAGTGGAAGAGCCAGACAAGAGCTGGCACATCCCAGCTGGGTTTCTCCTGCACTCTGCAGCACGGGGAATACACACTCCCTGCGAGGGCACTGCTCAACTCCAGCCACAGAGCAGAGATTCTCTGTGCATGGGGGCCGGTGGAAAACACCAGAGGGGACAAAACTGCAACCAACGGATTTGGGATCTCAGCGAGCTGTGGGAGCCCTTGGCTTGACCCCAAATCCGTTGATGTTCTTTACATGAAACAGTCATCGAGCAAATTTCTTCAGTACCCCGGCCCCATTTGATGAATAGCAAGTTATACAGTATTTCATTGCAACACATAACTCCATTATTGCTAAGAGGCATGAGGTGAAACTATAGATATTCCTTGACTCCCATCCTATTACTAGTATGAGACAAAATGATACATGTGCTGATAAAAGGATTTGAAATGATGGTCTGTGTGTCAGAAGTGCCAGTACAGTCAGAATTATTTTTAAAAGATTATATTAAAGCATAAATTAAAAGGCTATCCAAAAAGAAAAGTACATGACTTCCAATGGGGTATAACATCTATCAAGGTTTAGCATACACTGTGTAGTTACCCTTAATGGGCTCAGTCTTTCTCATAGATTATTCACATATTCTGTGGGAAGTCAGGCTGGATCCTCTTTCTATCCCCTGTAAACCACGGTTGATAATATCTTTCCATTATATTCCTAAGGTGTAGCTATTTCATTTTTACCCAAGGGATCCCAGAGCTATTGTGTAGTCCCTAGAATGCTTTAAAACAATTTGTCTGTGTAGCAATTCTTCTTTATTCCTCCCCGTTGCACAAAATCTCACATTTTCTTAATTTGATCACATGAAATGTTTGGGCTTGACTACTGAAAGAAATTACAATCTTTTAAAGGGTGAAAAAAAACCCCAAATGTCTTGAGAGGTTACGTGTTGTCTGTGTAATGCATGGACAAACAGTGCTCGGACAATCAATTGCTTGATTAGATACTAATTCCCTGTGGTTTATCTTAAAGGTACACAGTTCAGCCTTTTAGCAAGTTCAGCCTTAAAAGCAGCACATAAACCTGGACAAGCCAATAGAAAAAAGTAACAATGCTAATACAATGAAGATGTCCAGTCTTCCTGCAGAGGATTTTGCCCCACAAATACTTTTATTTTTTCAATTTCTTTTTCTACTGGGATTTCCACAAATTACACAAATAGAATATCTGCTGGGAGAACAGTGTTCCAAATTACTGTTAACTGCCTAAATATTGTCTGTAAATACATTTTGGCTTAGTTATGCCTAATAATGATTCATTACTGTATTATCCATTTCTTTATTGAATATGAAGACAAATTAACAAAGCACGTGGAAGTGCTCTAGACTGAAATGCCTGTTATCTTAGGTTCATTGAAGTTATTTCCTCCTCACCCTGACTTCCCAGAAAAACTCTTTGCTCCCCCATGGTGTCAGGTTTTAACCCCAGCCAGCAGCCATTTGCTCATCCCCCCACCAGCAGGATCGGGGAGAGAACAGGAAAAGTAAAACCTGGAAAACTTGTGGGTTGAGATAAAGACAGTTTAATAGGAAAAGCAAAAGCAGCGCACACAAGCAAAGCAAAACAAGGAATGAACTCACTGCTCCCCATGGGCAGGCAGATGTTCAGCCATCCCCAGGAGAACAGAGCCCTATCTCATGTAATAGGGACATGGGAAGACAAATGCCATCACTCCAAATATCCCCTCTTCATCCTTCTTCCTCCCACTTTGTATACTGAGCATGATGTTATATGGTTTGGAATACCTCTTTGGTCCCTTTGGGTCACCTGTCCTGGCTGTCCAACACTGTGTCTCTGGGAAACCAGCTGCCCTGCCTCTGCTCTGTGATGCTGGTGGCACTGGTGACCAGGTCATCCTGGCAGGGACATGGTGGCATAACATTTTCACAGGAGCCAGCTCAGGTTCCCTGTGCAAGCCAAGGTTTTCACTTGCTGGGTTGGGGCTTCTGGATCCTGGGACTGCAGATCCAGCAAGGACAGGGCTGCCTATCAGGTCTGAGGGCTGGAAGGTTTCTGTCCCCCGTGGAAGGTTTGAATGCTGCTGTGACTTTCTCCCCTGCCACATCTAGATTCCAGAGAGGCTGGCTGGGAGCACTTTAATTACAAGGGTTGCAGCATCAGCAGTCTCCAGTGTGGCTGGTGGAAAGTATCTGACCAAGACAGCTGCAAGCTCAAAGGCTGAATCCTGATGTGTTAACAGGGCTTGGAGCTGCATCTTCTGTAGCTGCTCTAATTCCCTTTATCTTCTCCCAGAGAAAAGCTGATGTTCATCCTTCTGCCTTACAGAGTTTCTTGGTAAATCTAAAGACCAAGAAAGTCCTTATAGCAGAGCCTACCACAGTCTAATATTGCTCATTAAAAAAAACAAACTTGAAGAAGTCTTAGCAGTTAGTTTCATCTAAAAACCTTCAAAGCAACAGGTATTAGTCGCAAATGCAATTATTGTTATATTTAACTGTATTCTGGTACCTATATCTGCATGATTTTGTGTCTGTAACAAATTATAAGAAGGAATAAAAGAAAGAAGTAAAGAAAAGTGAAACCCCATATTTTTCCTTTTAAGGCAGTGAAAAGGGCATGGATGTCTATAAATAATTCTTTAATAAAAAGAGCAAAACTTCATTTTCTTCCTCTTATATCTCTCGAGAATGTATCTTGACTGAGAAGAGTCTGTTTTGAACGAAAAACAACAAAAAATATGGCCAAGAGCAGGAACACCTCCTGTGAGAAGTAGGAACTGAAGTAGCTTTTAATAATACCATGCAACCAAAAGCTCAGATCAGAACTTCAACTTGCCTAACCCCAACTTAAGAAAATCTCAAACCTGAATCTTCTCTAAAAGAGACATGATGTCCCCATCTAAGCCTCCTGGCTTTCAAAGCTTGTACCCAGTCGACAGGTCTGGGTGTGGTGTTGGATGTTAGTGGGATAGTGCTAGCTCAGAACAATGAAACCTCTTTGATTAATAGAATTCACACTGGTGCTGAGGGCTGACATTGGACCTGCTCACCACTTAATTCTCATCTAAGCCCTCGGGCTTAAGTGAAACTTATTTGCCTTGTGCTGACTTTCTGCACAGGGATGAATTTCATTCTGTGTGAGATCTGTCCATGCAATACAACCCAAGATGTAAAGAGGAATGAGAAATATCTCCCTCCATTTCCACAACATGTCTCTAGTTTCCTCTTAAAATGTCTCTGCTAATTGCTTTCAAATGCTGCTGTGTAGGCACTCTTTGGAGGAGGCACTCATTCAAGGAAAATGTGCAAATCTGCAGGGCTGATTTTGGTTTTCAGAAAACTGAGTCCCCTAAAACAAATCCTTAAAAAAATAAGTTGCTATTTCTCTAGTGAAAGTATCTGAAGAACAAGACATTTTTTTTTCAGCCTGACAGACTGAAACATCAATACCGAGGAACATTTGCATGCAATTACATAACTCATCTAGCTTTTCCTGATCAAGTGATATGGCATGCAAGCCAAGCACAAATGTACAATAAAACAGACTAAATCCTTATTGCCAAGATTAGCTTCAACTGCTTTTGGGGTTTCTTTGTGAAAAGGTACTTTCAAGTCAGCTGATGGCGACATATTATTGTCCCACTAAAAAGCATCACAAGGGCTAAGCTCTCCAAACTCCAGCTATTGCAATAATTTATTCCTTTTGCTGATCTAAAGATGCAGAAGTCCTCTTCTTCTCATCATAACTGACTTAATGAAAATCTCCAGTGACAAATTGATTTTTTTCAACCTGCCAAGTTCCTGTTGTAGATTTAAAGTGAAACAATCTTTAATTTATTCTTAACATTTAATCTCAATAAAACACTCAAACAGCAGCTTCTGCTGGCATTTGGAATGCAGCAGTTTGTGGATGGATTCATTTCTCTTTGTCTCTTTACACAATAGACAATACCCACAGTTAACCCAGTAACATGGTTCACCCCTGAACTGATTTTACCACGGATTATGATGCTCAGGCTCTCTCATACACAGGCTCACTGAATTCATGTTAGGTTAAGGCTTAAGATGCACCAAAGAAATTCATCCAGTTTGCTGTTGCCACTTCATCAGCCTTAAATCGGTTTGTAGGGGAAAGCCGCTCACAGAAGCAAAGCCAAACCTAATGAAGTTCAGAGTTTTCATCTCTCATTTCCGCAGGACACCTGTCAGAAGGTCACTCCTGGGAATGAACACTAGATGCGTGGATCTGTCCCTGTAGCACAGTGGTTCAGGAAAGGAATCTATTGTTAGTTATAGAAATACTCTCCAACCAGACACACACAGACACCACGAGTGAATATTTTCTGCTTCTCAGTCTCTCTTGGTTTCTGACATGGCTCCTCCACACAGTAAGAAAGTTCACATTTTGCTGCTGTTTAAGTGTCCAATGCTGCCAGCAGTGCTGCCAGCATTGACTCTCTTGCTCTCCATAGAGCCTTTCACAACTATAAAGCACATTTTTTTTCATCCACCCTAAGCTTTTTTGTTCACTGTTGGCCAAATAATGTTGATAATAATCCCTTCAAGGGAAAGAAGTTTACAAGCACAAAAATTACCTTTGCGTCTTGTAAAGCAACACAATCTCTAGCTCCCTGTGGTCATTTGTCATAGGAAAATGAAAGTGTTTAATGGTATTGACCAATGCCACATGCTCAATCATCTTTGAGAGCCCAAAATTTTCAGTCATGGGTTAGATATTAGCCAGCCATGCATGCTACATCTATATAAAACAGAGATCTTTAGTTCAAACTTCCCCTTTAAAAAATGTTCATTGTTCTGGCTTTTTTCAAATAAGTACTACTAATTACTGTGTGTATGTAATATTTTTTCTGACATAACCTTTCACCTCTCATAGAAAAGCCACTTGAGAGGGGGGAATTGCACATGGGGCCTTGTATCTCTTACCAACCATTTCTGACCTTCTCAAAGGTGACAGTAAAATCCTGTCCAGAACTACTGGAAGACCTGGGTGAAAGGTGCACAGTCCTTTCAGAAAGATCAGATATGAGCTTTTTTGGCTATGGCCAGACATAAAAGTGTTAAGGAGAACATAACAAAGACAGATCTGCAAGTTCTGAGTTTGAGCTAAGGAGGAAACCACTGAGACTACTGCCATCAACCTGACGTGTTGTGTCTCCTGGTTTCTTTGCAGTTCTGAATCTGTCTCAGTCCATCTGGTGACCGTTGCCTTCTACTTTTGTTGCAAGCTCTTGAGGATTTGGGGTTTCTGGCAATTAGGGACTTTTGGGGCCTGTACTGCACTTGGAACCAGTCCATAAGTCCTAGTCATGAGGGTCCCTCATGTGATGGTATTGGTGATAGTGATGGACCAGACTTGCCATCCTTTGGGAAATCCTGGTGTTGTGATTATTTTCTCTTCTGGAACCAAAAGCACATATTTCTCTCACCAAAAGGATTTTTTTTTTTTTAAATAATGAGCACTATCAAGTTATTTAATCTGCACTATACCAAATACAGGTCTGTTAAGTATTGCATGTAAAAACACTAGCATGCAAAAACAATAGTATTAAGAGTTGTCAGTATGACCTAAGAGTCTAAATAAAATTAATTGAAATTCCAGTGACATAGCAGACCTTTTTATCTTTGAAGGAAGGAAAGCTTCTGTTTTACTGTAACAAAATGTTTCAGGATTACTAAAATAAAATGATAGTGTCACAGTTATTTGTTTCAACTTCTTATCTTTGAAAACATCATAACATTTGACACATTCCTGCAAAATATTTCATAGTAAGAAGCCTTGTTTGTTGGATAGGAAGATGATCTTTCAGAAAAGCTCTGCTCAGAGAGTTTAGCTTTGGTCAAATGCTAGAACTCTGCAAAATGAAATTACAAGAGGACTTGCATTTCGCAGAATCATAGAATGATTTGGGTTGGAAGAGACCTTAAAGATCATCTAGTTCCCATCCCTCTGCCATGGGCAGGCACACATTCCACTAGACTGGGCTTGACACTTCAGAGATAATGGAGATGAATGTACTGTGGAAACGCCAAGTCCACTGTTTCTACAAATACATGGAAACCAATAACAATTAAAAAAAGCCAAAGTGGGAGTACTGGGCTCAGAGAAGTGCTTTGAATTTATTTTCCTCAGAGGGCTTCACAAAAGCACTCAGTGACATTCTCTGAGCTCTCCAGCATCACTGTCTTGCCTCAGTGTGCAAGTCATAACTAGATAACTTTTCTTATCTTTTCTTATTAAAAGACAGAGAGAAAGAAAGATGCAGCAAACCTAAAGTGATTCTAATCCAAGGACCTTTACCATCTCCCATAAAATATTCACATTCTTTGGCCTTATAAATAAGTTCATATTAACAGACTAACATCATAAATAACAGCCCTATTTGAAGCTGGCAAAAAGATAAACCACACCTGTGAAATGTGGCTCACCTCCATGAGTCCAAAGTAGGCTGTGAAAACACAACTGACCTGATTCCATGAGACAGCCATGAAAGACAGTGTGCTGGGCACCAGGCTGTGCCTCCCAGGGCACTGCTGCTGGACGCTTCCATAAGACTGGGCATGTCTCCTTTACGAGGGTGTCTTAGGTATAGAAGTGACAGAAGAAAAGGAGGCTCTAGATGGCTGGTCCAGCACAGTTTCCTTTAGATGGCAAAGGGATGTCAACACATTCCGAAGTGTGTATATATATATNTTTGCTGCTGTTTGCTGCTGACTGAGTGTGAGTGAGCTGCTGCCCTACTGAATTTCAATAGCTTTATCTCACTTGCTTTCTGAGTCACGTGAACTGCTCTCTGCAGAAATGCTGAGGTGCAAATTTGCAGCCCATCAGCTGCTCCACAGTAAGTGTGTGAGCTTGCAAGCCATGATGGATGCAAGGCAGCCCAGCCTTTGCTCTTTGCCAGTTAAGCTACTTGATATTTAATGCACTGACTTACCACAGGCACCTCATGGGGCCACATGCAAGCACAAGTCACCACAGACCAGCTGATGTGCTCTAAGTTTGCACCATATTTCACAACTTGCTGTAGCAGTGGACAGCTGCTGGGCATGAAGGGGATAAAGGCAGCAAGACCAGCTCTGGGCTCAGGTTTCCATGCAGAACAAAGCCCACAGGAGGTAGAGCACATTGTGGAATGAAACCAACAGGTCAGGCTGAGCTCAGGTATGCTATGGTGGGGCAGGAAGGAGCTGATGTGAAAGAAAAGCAAATCTGCTCCCCAAAACCACTATTCAGCTCACTATGCAGTATTATAAACCTTTAAAGTCCCTTTCCCTGCTCATGTCCTCACCTCCACCCAGCTTTGCCTCCCCCGGTCCCTGTTACAACCTGCCATTGTCCCTCTGGAAGCCATGTGGGGACAGCAGTGACTGAGAATTGCAGCTGTATGGTACAATTTTGATTGCAGAGCTGAGAATCCCTCTTGGATTTCCCATTTGTTTCTGTGGACGTATTCCAGTTTAGTCATCCTGCTGCCAGCCTTGGTGGAGGAACATTCCAATATATGGCAGATAAGGATGCCCGTGCTGAGACATGTTCCCAATATCCCCAAATTAAATGATCAATGTGAAGAGTTTAGATATGGAACCCCAAATCCTGAGTCTGCTGTTTTGGCCTTTCACAGCAACCTAAAGGAAAGCCAAATTTTTATGAGAGTGATTGCTAAACCAAAACTGACTGGAGGTGTTGCCTTAGGCCCAGCTCTGACAGATTTCGGGCACAAATATTCCCTGACAGTGAAAAAGCCTTTTCAGGTGTCTCAAGCCAAGCATCTCAAATCAGTGACCACTTTTGAAAATAAAAATGTAGGTCTGGGAACCCATTCCCACTAAGTCTTGTTTATGTGAGTGCACAGCTACAATGGACTGCTTGTCTGTGTAATGGCCAGACTCTGAGTAAGGATTTGCAGACTCAGGCTCCTAATCACAGTTAGTGGAATCTTAGCTCTAATGGAATCAAGGGAAATTTCCCTTTGGCTTCAGCTGGGACCTGGGTTTCACCTTCTGTGTTCCCACCTACAAAATGTGATTAACCAGGCTGCTTTCTTCACCATAGTGTTGGGAGGCTGTAGTCATTAGTGGCTACAAAGAATGATTTTATTTCTTGGGGTGGAAGCTGCTGTTGAAATCTAAAACATCATTAATCCAGCTTTTTAAATCATGTCGTTTCTTGAGTGTTTTGCAAACAAGCAAACAAAGTGCCTGAAGCTCCCCAAAATAAAATAACTTCACCTTTAGCGCTTGAACTTGGAAGTACCATATGGCATGCTGGGAGTGCAAAGTCTGCTTTTCATGAGCTGCAAAAACTCCCTGGGGGAGATCTGGGGACCGCCAAAAGTTCTTTGGGGGACTCTCTTTTGTACTTAAACTAGGGAAGTCTCAGCGGGCTTACCCAGCTGCTGGAAATTCTTCCACAGACACTGATGTGCAGCACTGTTCCAAAACAAATATCTGCGAGTCCCACACTTCATCCATCTGTTTCGCATTTCAAGGAGTCAGTGTTCCACACACAAGTGTGTTAAGAGACTGAGAGAGCAAGCTGGACCAACAAAGGCTCATTAAAGAAGC
>VXAX01005743.1:238620-264080 GCA_013399835.1 Leptocoma aspasia
GACCTGCTTTCTGCTACATTTAAAGTCATAAAAGATAGCTGGTGCTGACCAATAAAATTTTTAAAAAATAATAAATTAAAAAAATTATTCAGGGGCATTTTTGTTGTTCCCTATGTCTGATCCAAACTCTTCAGACTTCTGGAAACCTAAGTGAACTGCTCCACAGCTTTTGTTTTCTGTAATTGTCCCCCACACAGTGCACTGTGGGGACTGCTGAATGCATTTCATACATTTTTTGGCAGCAGCATTCCGTGTTGTGTTAAGGGTTCATTAATCTGCTTGCCACTAGGCCCCTGTGAAAAGAGGAAATTGTTTCACACTTGCTGAAAGACCGAGAAAAGAGTTTAGAGAGGAAGGAGAAACAGATTAAATGGGAAATACAAGCAATGGAGAGACAGGTTTGGGGCAGTGCTTTGTCACGTCTCGGATTGTACAAAGGCTAATATGTGAACTCGTGGAATGTGACAGACTTTTGTTCAGGGAAACTGTGCTACTGTGTCATTAATTAGCCCAAGACAGGAGATTTGGCTGCAGCTCATCTCTGCACAGAGTTTGTGAGCTGAAACAATCAAGGCCCGTTTCCAGGCTAGGATGGCAAAGGAAATGAAGGGGGCGTAAGAAAGATATTAGTAAAAGGAGGAGGGTTTCGGTAAACTGAAATCATGAATCAAAGAAACAATCATTTCAGAGGAGAGAGGCCAGTGGGCTGGGAAGAAATTATTTTCCTGAGAAAGGCAGGGTGGCACTGGCCCATGCCATGTCTGCTGAGTGATGCCCAGCAGCTTGGATATGTTCACCCAATTAGCTCACTCTGGACTCGCTGTGTGGTACCCAAGGCATTCCTGCAGACGAGGCTTAGAATTAAAACACCCTCAAGGCCTGGAGATACATTTAATCTCCCAATATGCCTTCTAAATCTTCATCTAAACATCTTGGCACACAAAATGGTTGGAAAGAGCATGGAGTACTCAGGTTTCCCGCTGCTGTGGGAGTGTGGATGGCTGGAAGGAAAGACCAGGGGAAGTGTCCTCCCAGCCTGACTTAAATGTGGTTACCTAAGGATAGCAGCAAGTCCTCTGCAGAGGCAAAAGCAAGAGCAAGAGCTGTTATCACCACTTTTCACAGCAAACAGGTCTTGGGGAACAGTCCTCTGAGTCCCACACATTTGGATGCCTTTGGATACATAAGGGTTTCAGGATCAGGGCCAATTCTGTGCTGAAGCAGTGGGGGGATCAGACAGGCAGTAAGGATGACATATAGTGTTTTTACAAAAAAATAAACAAACCACTGTGGTTTGAGTTTACAGGCCTATCAAGCATCCCCCTAAACATGAGCAGAAATTCTGATAAACAGTTTCAGCATTGCCTCACACAAAAATGTGCTAACCAGGATGGGCTTTAGTTTTTCTTAGTGATTATGAACTGGTTAGGCAAAGCAAAATTTGAAAATAATATAGATTGGAATAATCTACTTTATCGGAACCATAAAAATAAAAATACAAGACTGGAGTTGTTGAACGAAACCTTAGTGCAAATCAACCCGAAAAAAGAGCTTCTTCCTTTGCTCCTCATGAGCTTTAATAAAAGTTAACTGATTGCACTGGCCAGATGGCAATAAGTTTTGCAATATCAAGTTTGATGTGTTTTAACATTTTTGGCTGGTTCTGAGTGCAATTACCTCTTGCAGAGAGACATTTGGACTCTACCCATAACTCAGCTGCTCAGAAACAAGATCAGACACTGTTGACTAAGAAGTACCAGTGTTTAAAATTTCACCTTGTTCTTACATTACAAGGTAGTTTGGTTGGTACCTCTGCAGAAGGAGAGGGTGTTTTCTTCAAAGCTCAAATAAATGTTCCTCCCTTGCCTGTTTGTGCATGAAGGTAAAGGAACACGAGGTGGGCAGATGTACTTGCGCATTGACGTTGCACGTAGCATTTGGCAAGACACATTGCTCATCCCAGGAGCGGCCCTTTTCTGTTTTCTTTTTTTTTTTCTTTCCCATTGCTGCTTGATGGAAATTTGCAACCAGCCAGATGAACAGGAATAACCCATGACATTATGCCTCCCACCAGTGAGTCACTGCTGGTGGAACTGGGATGAAGCTGCGAGCTCCTGTACCACAAAGGGGCCTACAGTTTCTCAGATACTTGATTGACTGCTAAATGAATGGCAAGCACTTCATTTTCTGTACTGTGTCATGATTAATTCATCTCCCTCTCATACCCCCACTGTACATGTTGTAGTGGGCTTCATTCATGAACCGAAAAAGACCTGAGTAATGCTCCCCTACTCACAATTTTGTTTCTCCATAGAAGGTCACAAAATATACCATGGCTGCAGGTGGTCTTATGTAAACAAAGCAATCTGGCCACAGTTCAAGGCTCAGCAATATAATATTGTCAAGTGATCATTTTGTTGAAATACTTGGATGCCTATAAAACATCTGCAAATGCTAAATTTAAAATACAAATAAAGCCCAAAGTTGGAAACTCCTCAGACTTCTGGTGAAAACATTGTTTTGTAGAACACAGCTCTCTTGTCCCATGTAAATCTGATGCTGAATGTGGACAAACAGCTTAGTTCCTGATTGTGCCAAGAAAATGGGCTTTCCATGGGTGCAGAGCTTTTTTATTCCTGCAGCATCATAGCCCAGCTTGTGATGGGAGAGCAATAAAAATCAGTTTGGGAACTAAGGGGAGAAGGCTTAGGGTGATATTCTTGTAGATTGTGAAACTTGAATTAAACAGAAGAATGAAATCATCTTTCTGTTACTGATTTAGCACTTGGCTGAGATATTAAACCCTGTCCTGAGAAAAGTCCATAAATGGTATCACCCCAGGAGAGAAACGGTGAAGGCATTGAGTCATGGGGATGCTCATCTGAGACAGAGGTCCCTGCTGACTTTCTGATGGCCCACAAAGGGACAGTCCCTGACTGCTGGAGCAGAGGAAGATGAAAATGCCACCTCAGTCTGCCCCACTCTTGTTTAACTGTGTGATGAAAAGCAAAGGGGCAGAGCCTAAGATCCCTCAGCTCAGCATCTACCTGCTCCAGACAAATTGAGGGCTTGCAGCAGCATGGCATCTGCTGAAGGAGCTGTGGGAACTGAGGGAGAGAAAAGTCAGGAGCTGGGTGATTTAGGAGGGTACAAGATCTTCCACAAGAAAGGACTTAAAAGGGCAGCTGCCACCTCACCTTACCCCAGAGATGAAGGATAATATGGTTATAGCCTCCCACTAGGTACCCAGCAGGAGCCCTTAGGTTTTGGTTTAGCACTTAGCAAATCTGAACCAGGGGAGGAAAAAAGAAGGGAAAGGGGAAAGGATTTTATACGTATTTTTCTATGTTTGTTTTTCAGACCTGATGACTTTTCAATTAACACCCTTACTCACATTTCCCAAGAAAGGCTTACTGCTCTATGCCAGGGGTCAGACAACCAAGCAGTGTTGCTGCTCTCAGCATATCCCTGGCAATCTGAGGAGACACCGTGCGTTGTAACAGCAGGTGGTGTTGCAGGTTAGGAGTGAGCTACAGAGCAGAGTTTTGCTCAGCTCTTGGCTGCACAGTGCCTGGCTCCAAGCACTGCTCTGCCTCCCAGGCCCCATCTGAGCCACAGCCTGAGCAGCGCTCGCTCTCGCAGCTGTGCTGCGTTCACAACTGTCGGCACATCTTCCCTGCTATGGTTCTGCTATCCAGCTTTGCAGCCTGGGATTTCTCTAACAATTGTGTGAGCCGAAATCGTGCTCTTGACTGTCCCTCTGGGTAATATGTCACTTAATTGGTTAATGCACTTTTAATATAAAGTCATAGTGGGTGTGGACACAAATGGCTTTGAAAAACAGCTTCAAATGCAATTATAACCCTTATTAGCTTTTAAAAGAAAGAGAAAAAATCTCCCCTTCTGTGTCTGGCACAGGTGGGAATGATCCTGTAGAGAGGGCAAGAAAGGCCTTTGGCATTTTTACCAGGTCATTGTTTCAAGCGGTGTGTAACAGGCATTTTCTCCTCTGGGCAGCCCTCAGCAAAGTTAGGTGATGTGATGCCAGGTTTCCCACATGCTCTGCTGCTGGAAGCACCTTTTTTCCTTGTGGTTCCTGTGAGGGTCAGCTGTGGGCTGTGGAAAGTGGGCAGTATCTGAGGGCAGCAGCCCCCTGGGAGCACTGAGATGGCCACTGCTGTGCTGCTGAGCCCTCCAGCAGCCTGGGCAGTGCAAAGTGGTTTATCTGCTGTTTCCTTGGGCATCTCCCCCTGTTCCCATTGGGTGTCCCTGAGGAGCAGTGCTGCTGCCCACAGGGTCAGGCAGGGCTGGGGCAGCAACCAGCCAAATGAACAGGCTCCTGCAGCCAGTGCTCACTCCTGCTCTCAAATAGGGCATCTCACAAGGCACAGCTCTCCTGTGACAGCTTTCATAAATGGATAAATAACCAAATTCTCTACTCCCAGTTACCGGAAAAGTGATGACGGCTTACTTGAATTTTCTAGAAGTGCAAATGTCCCGCAAGTATTAAGCAAATATTGCTTCCCAGCAGCCTACAGACCTTGTTGCCCTATAGATGCATACAATTCACTTCTTGCATGAGAAAAACATACACATTAATGATATATTCAAACTGTAACAAAGCAGTTAATTCATTTGCTAATACATCTTTTCTGCTTTAGAGCCTATCAAGTAATGAACATTTAATGACCTATTCATTTTCCTAAGAACTGCTGCATGGCACGGTGGAATCAATACAAAAGATGACCATTTTCACGCATCAGATAATCTTATCTACAAGGTTAAGATAATATTATGTTAATGTTTCCTGTATTATCTTGCATGCTTTCGACTCCTTTGAGAGGTATTCATTTGCTTTTACAGATTTTGCAAGCATTTTTGCTTCCTGGATGATTTCTGTTTAATTTTAACTTTACAATTATTCTCTGCGCTTGGTCAGTTTCACCAAATAGTAGTGAAAAAACAATAAATAATTTTTTTTTAATTAAAAGAAAAACAACAGTGCAGGCAAATGCTGTATTTGATCAGCTTTAACCTCCAGTTTACTCTGTAAAGATAAACCACAGCATACAGTAAAGAAAGGCAAACCTAGAGCTGAAGTATGGCTCTTGAATTGGATGCCAAGTGCTTGCTATAGATAAAAATTGAACCTGAACTACAAACAAACAAAACCAAAATAAAAACACTTCAGACTAATATCTCTCCCAGCCTTCAGTTTGTTCAAAGCCAGGCCTGGAAGGTATGGAGACGATGCCATCCACATGTGGATCCCCTCATGGTAAGGAACACATTCCCTTGGAAAACTCAACCTCCAGCTCCCCCTATGCCATCAATGGAGTCAGAGGTGCACCATGGACTTCGGGTGGCATCCCAGGGTGTGCTCTGGGGCATGGTTGTCCCAACACATGGCCACAGGGAAGGGTGCTGGGCCAGCACCTGTCTGGTACACTGAGCAAGGCTGCAACACCTCCCTGCCAGCAATGACAAATATACCTAGAGGTGGCACTTGGCACGCTGGAATGCCAAGGTGTGACCAGAGCCCTCACATGCATTCATGGTAGCTACATAATAAGCACATTTAGGAGTCCCTGAATACTCATTTACCTCTCTAAACACAACCATGAGGCTAGTTATGGTCTGTTGGGTCATAACACATTTTTTAATAGTCCCTAAGCGCTGATTTTATCAGTATGCCTCAACAGCACCAACAGACATGCCTCTAATGCACTGGATAAATACATTTAAATGCATTAAAACACATTAAAACATCTCTGACCAACATTGTAATGAAGGTGCACATGAGGCTGTGTGCAATGGCTGGGCTCCACACAGCCCCAAGCTCTGCTGTTGACTGTGGAAACAAAGGGTGTTTGCACCACGGCCACCTCCACATTCCCTGGGCTCCAGATGAAACCAAGCCCAGACAGAGCCCCAGCTCTGCTGCCAAAGCACAGGGCCGAGTTAAACATCACCACTTCCACCTCAGAGTGTCTTTCTTTGTTTAGTGCCTTCTTCCTGCAAATAGCACCCAGGTTTGGGAACACAGGCAGGCGCATGGGTAGGGTCTGAAGGAGGGGACCTGGCACTTCCATGGGCTGCTGGCTGTGTTCTCCTCCAGGCAGCTTCCCTCTGCTCTGTGCAGCTCTTTCATACAGTGACCCAGGAGAAAGAAATGCTTGTAAAAACTGGAAAACGAGCTGGCAAAGCCAAAGAAACTCGGCAAATGAGCTGCTCAGTTTGGTGGTTTTCGTACTGACACAGCCTGTTTCTCAATTCTTGTTCTTTTGGAGTGTGTGTTGTCTACCATCTCTAACCAGGCCTTTGAATGCTACTCCTTTAAAATAAATAAACATTTTTATTATTAAATGAATGCTGATACTATGTTTTTCAAGCTAAATTCCACATCAAGGTGTCACAGTTTACTGGCTTTGAAGACATGGACACATTCCTACCGCTGGTCAGTGCTGCCAACTCTCCAGTTTTCTACTGGGTTTTGCTGCGTGTCTTCTTTTGTCCCTGAAAGCCTGCAACCCCCTGAGCTCAGCTTTTGGTCTGACTTTGCCTTCAGTCTCTGGAATGGTACTGAAAACCCTGAAAAAAAGGGTTGATCCAGTCCTGCAGCTCCAAAAGCAATGGATAAACATAAAGAACAGCAGATGTTGCTGTCTCATGAGAAGGAGAAAAACATGCCATCAAGGAGACACAGATATTACAGAAACAATGGAAAGAAAAATTAGTTTGTCATTTTGTCATGAAAGTTATTATTCTTTCTTTAATTGTAAAACATACTGAATTTTTTTTACATGAAGACTACAATTACATTTCAGGGTCTTGCTGTAGTGCTTAAGAGTAATAGGCTGGAATAGTATTACTGCCTATAGGTAAAATAAATAAATAATTTTTTAAAAATATTTTTGCTTTGTTTTAACTTTGCACAATATCAATATTTTAACTCTGCTAAGGATCAAGTAATTCTGTAAATATGATGAAATGCCTCCCATGCAAAATTAGGACATTCCTATATGCAGGCAGCCCTAGCAGGACAGAAGATGCAATCAGATGGGTGTCTCTGGGGATGCTTCATAGCATAAAGGAAATGAGCAGAAATACCACTCTCAGATTCTTATGGGAGAGGAGAGGAGACATGAACAACAGATTTTGCTATGCACTGTAATAACAGAGATGTGGAAATTGAAGTGGAGGAGCCACTAATTGTCCAGTTCTGTCAGTCCTGTTCTTTGAGAGGACTATTGTTCACATAAACTTGTAAGGTGTTTCCATTGACTTCCTGTGAGTTTCAACCAGATCCTTGGTCAGTGGCTAAAACTTTTCTGATTTACTCAAGCTTGCAGATTAGTAGAGTGAAGGATCCTGCTTGCCATGGAAGTGTAGAGAAGCATAAGCCATAAGCAAACCCTCAGTTGCAGCAGGACCTAGAAGCAGCCTGCACCACCACAATGAGCCACAATGATTCTATTAAGACAAATATGTCCCCCTCCTCTGGTAGGGAAACCATGCTAGATCTGAAAAAGCCTTCCAGCAATAGCTATTCTTTAGTGTTCTTGCAGAACCTCTGCTGTAAAGTAGAGGGAAACCAAAGAGAATACTATAAAAAGCTGCCTTGAAATGAGAGGAGACATCCCTTGACAATTGGATGATAGGTTAGAATTAGTCCCACTACACAAAAGCAACAGTTCTGGTCAAACCCATGAGAATGAAGCTCTAACAATGAAAAGGAAAAAGAGATAGAAGGACAGGTTGAGAACACAGTTTTTACATAGCTCCACAGATCAAAACCATCTACTATTGCTTAGAATAACAGTCAAAATTACTCGGAAGGGATTTTAAAGGAATAGGCACTGGAGAGGCCCACAGGAAGAAAAAGGAAAGACTCAGATTCTCAACAGCAAGGATGAGGACAAAAAAAATGAAAAAGACAAGATGAACTTTTCCAGAACACGTCAAGGAAACCCTGTAAGATAGGGCCTTTGCAGCTAAAAGGCCTGACAGGAAATGGAAGTTTGGATGACTAATTGAAATTCATGAAAACTAAGCTAAAATGGATGGGTTCTGTTTCTGTTTCTATTCTTTCAATAACTGACAAGGTGAATATCTTCTATTTTCCCACCTGTAACACACAAGGCCTAATCAGTCCTCTGTCAGCAGTGAGGCAGTCCAGTATTAGATATAGTTAAAAATTGCTGTGGGAGTCTTGTATGCCAAGTGTTGTATGGATTGTACTGGACTTATTTCTGGGGCTGCTGCTTCCAGAGATGAATCTATGAACAGATGGGGCAGTCCAGCATAGTGACCTCCTGACATTGTTTCAGGTCCATACTGTTAACCTCACTTTTGCAACCAGTACCTCCTAAAAGTAAATGAATGCTTTCCTTTGCCCTTACTGACATTTCCAGAATTGCCTTCTCCATGGGCTCTCCTGTAAAAAAGCACCAACTCCCTACTTTTTCAGCCCTCCATATATTCACTCTGCTCCTTCTTTTTCCACAGCCTGATCAGGAACTGGCCTATTGTCTTTCAAGCTTATGTGAATTGTTGTTTTTCCCCCTTACACAGTGGATTCTCATTGTTAATATGTGAGTTATATGATTACCCACAGCTGGTAATTCACTTCTGTAACCATATAGCTATTTCCTGTATTTTTAGAAATGGCTTTTTCCAGCCCCCTCTTACATCTAGTCCCAGTAGTACTGGTTTTAAATAGAAACTTATATTTATCTACAATGTACTAAGTCCTGGCATCTCCCAAGGGACCTAAGAATCATTCCCCATCTCACATACATGACAGGTCTACAGAAACTGGTTTGTGATGGTGAGAGGGACCTACAGCTTGAGCATTGCTCTTCTACGAATGGGCCTCACAAGCATCTTTGTTCTCTTGGGGCACAAAATCAACCTGCAACCTACAGCCTGTGCTTAGACATTCCACTCAGTTGCTTCTAAAGGGGACTGCAAAGTGGTTGCTTGTCAAAAGTGCCTCAGACACATTGAGTGCTGCACAAGATGGGAAGCTCATTTGCTGTTTTTACAGCTATCAGCAGCTTTTACTTCTGATTTTACTCAGAAGGGCTCTTCCAGGTGTCCTGCCATGAGTTTATAGGGGAGAGACAAATGGATTTGGGGAAGGATACACTGCTGCATTTGGTCTTAAAGTCTAGAAGGAAATAGTGAAAATAGGTGCTAAGACAAAGGGAAGATCAGATGAGTGCAACAAAGGCCAAGACAGTAGGTGCCAGCCTGCACTGGATGTTTGTCCTTTACCAAAAATGCTGTATAATAGAAATTGAACATACTACCAGCACACAGCTTCCAACCCCTGCAGGCCACTGCAACACTTCCAAGGTGTGCATGTCTGCAGGAGGAGAAACCAGTATATTGTTTGGGTATACTTTTTTAAAAGTAGAGTGACTGTGAATAGCATGCATAAATGATCATAAATGGGGTTTGCAAAAGGTTCTCTTATCCTGCAAATGGACCATTCAACAGGAGCAGTGCATGACACAGGACATGCCAGAATCATGCAACAAGCAAGCCTTGTAACTTGTAACATTTTTCCCTTTTTCATTAGCCCAAGATAGTGGAAATGACAATGACATCTCTCAGTGGTTCTTATCTCTCCTTCCTCCTACTCCATTAAAGTTGGCTCCATAGGTACCATAATATTATGTGTGTAACAGCCTGACAAAATTGTCTGTACAAACAAAAGTATCTAGCAGAAGGCCTGATGTTTTTTGACAAAAGCATATCTGAAATGGAGCCAACTAAGAAAATGACCCAATGGTCTGATGGCCAAAAGAATATTTTCTTTTTTAGTGTTGTTAATTTGAGATAACACCATTGACTTGTCTCAATACTATAACTCTGTAAACTTCCAATAACTTCAAAGGAAAATGAAAGGTGTGAAGCAAACTCAAAATGCCTCCTCGCTGGACTGCAGCAGGCATGCTCCCTGTTGCCTACCACCTGCCATTCAAGAAACCAACCAAAACATGGGGTCCAGCATCTCCTGAACTTGGGCAAATCTAATAATTCTGAGGTTACAGCTAAAGATGACAGTACCCTTACAGAAAATGCTGAGGTACAACCAGCCCAACTGGAAAGTCTCCACAGTGCACTGCTGCCTGAATGCGTTAGCTTGGGATCAGGCACGTCAAAGTCACGCTGGAGGCTTTGTGAAACCTAGTTGTGGTGCTCCTGGAGCAAATATTGGTTCATACTGTGGGAGACATCTGCCTCTCTGCCCCACACCCTGAGCTCCTCTCATGCCATGGGGATGCTGCGCAGCACTCCCTTTGTACAGAGACGAGTTGTTTTAAAGCTGAGAGATCACATCCTGATCATCTGACTTCTGCCGTGGGATCTTTTCTTTTAGGCCTCTGTTACAAAGACATATAACATGAAAAGGCTCAATTTTCCACAAAGAAATATTTTCCTGTACAAGTGTTCCTGTGAAGACATCATTTCATGACTGCCCTGGTTCAGTTTAGAGAATGCGTGCGGGGAGGAGGGGTTAAAAATACTTAAGAAGAAAGTTTCCCCAGAACTACTCCCTGTTGAGTACACAGGGGGGATAAGCTTTGACAGTTTAGTTTTAAACAAGAGATAACATCAAATAGGCCCATGGGACTGGTTCCAATTATCAACCCAAACAAAAAGAACAGCTGCACCCAAAAAGGCCTGTGCTTACAGCCATATTTCATTTTAACCACATTACAAAGGAAAAGTCTCATGATACACAAGGCTTTTGGGTTTTCTTTTTAATTCCACAATGTATTTAGTAAGCCACCACATCATATGGTATAGAGATGCACAGTCAATTAAGCAGGCATTTCATTAACATTGCTTTTATACTCACATCAGAATGTCTTAGGTTAATCAAACCATTACATTAGAAGGGAATGCTACAAAAAGGAAATAACTGACAACTCTACCTACAAAACCCATGACTTGATGTGGATATTGTTCCTGGTTGCCTGTCAAGGTAAAGTATCTTGGGATTATATTTCCTTGGAGTTTTCACAATGATAATGAGAACAATTATATTTCTCCATCTGGAATCCATTAAATATGATTATGATTGCTGACTTTCCTATCCTTATTACTATCTGGATTAGCTAACCCCATTACAAAGACCATGCTCCCAAAGCTCACTTGCAAATATTGTTATGTGATTTCCTGTCATCCAACCAGAGTGTCTTTCTCCTTCTCTCTCCCTCTCTCTCATCTTTCTGTTCATGTACCATTTTACAAACTATTTTGCCCTTGTCTCAATTATAAGAACCTTAATAGGTTCAAACTCCCAGATGACCTGCATTTGCAGGTGTTTAAGCGGGGGAAGATCAGCTGCCCTATGTGGTAATGATTCTTGCTTGCCTCAATCAAGCAAATGGGTCTGGCCTGTAACTTGCAGGTGCTACACGGTGGAAATTTAAACATCCTGACCATTTATTTCGTGCAGAATATGCAAAGATTAAGAAAAATGTTATTACAGAAAGGGAGGAAGACAGACACTTATTAAGGTTTTAGTTTTTGTACTATAACCTTAATAAGTGATCTTCTCAATTCAGAAAGCTGAGTTATTGGCTTAAGGCTTCCCAAAGTCTCTGGTTTTCATTCTGTGTTCATTTGCACTGTTAGTAAATGCTGAACAACTCCACTAGTTTTCCTTGAAGTTGCTCCAAATTTATACCAGTATAATAAGGATCAGAAGGTATCTTTTTTATGTGAAGGTTTCCTTATTCAATTTCATTAAGGAGTCTGTTAAAAGAAGAAATATTACTGGGTAAGGGTCAATTTTGATCCTGGACTGGATTTATCTCAATGTTTGTGTGTCTTCAGCGGCACAATTTAATGTGACTCTTTGTAAGTCACAATGTCAGTAATAATAAGTAACACCAGAACAATGTACTTACCTTTACTCCTTGACACCAGACACATGTCTTTGGGTCAGAGCTGCAAGGGTTTACTGCAGGGCTCTAAATGAAGTTATTTCAGAAGAAGGTCGCTTCACCCACGCTCATGGTTCCTTACTTGTTTCCTCAATTACTTCTTCTGCTGTACATCAGTGCTCATCTACTGAATTGGGCATTAATTTAGAGGTTTGTTGACACATTATAGCTTTGCACATCCAGCTCAGAACTTTCAAACTGTTTGCTTTGTGCTTTGATTATGCATTCATTTTGACTTGAAAAAGGATTATATAATAATCAGCAGCATTTCAACAGAAGCCAGTTGTAGCTGTTTCTATCTGTAATGATTGTTTAATGACTATTTAAGATGTGCAGCCTGGGGTAGTCTAATCAGCCAATTTTTATTAGCTTTCAGTGAATGAATAAAGTGATGCCTAATCAGCAGTAAAACTTCAGTATTGAGCAAGGTAGATCTTCATGTAGGAAAAGCATGAAGGTCAAAAAAGTATTAATGTCATAGAACCATAGAATAATTTAGGCTGGATGGGACTTTTAAGTTCATCTAACTCAAATCCCCCTGCTGTGAGCAGGTACACCTTCTCCTAGACCTACCCTTTCTACTAGACCAAGTTGCTCAAAGTCCTGTCCAACCTGTCCTTTAACACCTCCAGGATGGAACATCCACAGCTTCTCTGGGCAACCTGTGCCAGGGCCTGCCCACCCTCACAGGGAAGAATTTCTTCCTAATATCTAATTTAAGTCTAGCCTCTTTCCGTTTAAAGCCATTACCCCTTTTGTGCTTCTATTGTTAATTATTATGGTGGGCATTTGTGAGGCAGATATTGTCATGACAACCAGGAAAGATGTACATCAGAAGAAATCATGTTTTCCTGGGCTACATTGTCTTCACAAAACTGTGGAAGCTGGGTTTGACACCAATCTTCTTGAAGTCAACAGAAAACTGTCTTGGTGAGTCCACTGCCTTTGGAGCAGGCTTATGGTAAAAACAGTTGTTCACACCTTGCTAATCTTGAATCCATTTCAGCTGCTCTCTGTCACAATCACTTTTTATTCTTTTTCTTACAGCTCCACTGTGGAAATAATGCCTTCATCAAATTTGGGGAAGTACAACTGTGAAGGGAATTTGGGAACCACATGCCTTGGAGAAACATGCTAGGTGATCTGAAACAAAACATACATTTTTCCTATTCTTTTCTTTGAGAAGTCAGATACTTTGACTCACTACCTCATGTTTGGGCTAAGGGCATACATGTGCCACTTCCCACAGCTCAGCTGACATACAGAAGTTCATTAAGCCACAGTAACATGATCATGGTTTAAGAATCCTAATTGTCATAACTGTGGCTATCACTAATTTGCTGTGGTTGCACTGAAATCTACCAAGTATCACCAGTATGAAATCTTCATTAAAAAGTAAAAGCTTTTTAATTACATCTCCTCTACTGCGCAAATTAAATATCTGAGTTGCTCAGTGACTCATTTCCTAGTGCCAGCAATTCAGATCTTTTTTGCTGTCTAAAACCAACCTTGATTTTCATCTTGTTTCTGTCCAGATCCTTCTGTTATTTATTCCTTGTGTTCATCCTTGCTAATGATAAATTTGCAATGCACAGCCAGTTACCCAACATGAGCAGTAAGAACACAGCTGTAAGAGCACTGACATTGATGGGCCAGCAGAACCTGCAAAGCAGATAACTGGCCTAACTGAAACTACCACTGGATCATTAGTTGTCCTTCATATTGTTTCCTACTCATGGAAAAACATCTTGCAGCAACATGGGCATCTCAAATCCAGCACTTGTGAGAAATTTGCAATGTGAAGGACAGCCCTTCTCTTCAGTGATGTGGGGCTTGAATCCACACAGTATTTGGACTGATGTTTTTCTGTTGAAGTGCCTGGAAGAATTCCAGCTTCCATGCTCTTAAGACAGGGTATAGCAGGCTATGATCACACTTCACACCTTGCAGTCATCATGTGACACACAAAAAAGGGAAAGTTTCTTCATGTCCTTTTGCAGATCTGCTTGGTAAGGCCTCCTCTAGGAGTCGTCTACTGAAAGACAAACCGAACCAGCAAAAACATATCCTAAGTTGGAAGTAAAGTTTTTATGAGATGAACTATGAACTTTTAAAAGTCTGGAATCTTTAGCAATTGCTTATTGCCTGCAGGATAGATGCAGTTAGTATAGTGCCTTGTGGGCATGCCCTTAGCTGCAATCCTCATTGATGTTCTTTTGCTACTGCTTTCAAAACTGTTAAAATTCCTTTGCTCAGGTGTTCTTAGCACTTATGTTGATAGGGAATACTTCAAAGGATACATCTTTACTTTATCAAATCTGCTGTAATTTTGTAGACAGAATCAAAGAGGTTCATTTTAAGTCTAGTCAAGTTTGCCAACTGTCCTAAGCTCAAGTAATCAATTCCATGTTGCCATGTAATCAACCCAAAAAAAGAAGCCTGGAGCACAACAGTGCAAACTTCTGCTTGATGAAACTACATTTACTTCAGCACATTTAACACTGGAAATAATTTTGCCCCATTATCCTTACATTCTTTTTCTATTTCTCCCATTCTTCTTAAAGCTTTCCCAATGTATTCAACTCCATAGCTGTATTGATAAGCAGCTGACACATCAGTCCCCAAACACAGCTCTCAGTGGTGTCTGTTGAAAGCACAGCATCGTGTACTTGCTTCTTTTTCTCACAGAAGTTTCCTCTGGCACAAAAAACTTGCTGGGTGTTCTCATGCCGTTATTACAACAGCAAGGCGTTTAATGAGGGTCCATGCACTTGGCAAGCTTTTATGAACAAATAGCAAAAGACAAAACAGGAGTTTTGCAGCTGAAATCCTGGGCATTATCCTGCACCTACTGTGGCAACAAAAACACTTTTTTTCTGTTAACAAGTTAAATACAATTGTAAACCTTATGCCAGTGCTACTGACTCATCCCTCATGTTGTGTTTGGTGCCACACATAACAGTGATTCTAGCTAAAGCTTTAGTTTGGATTATTATGAATTCTATAGTTATGATACAAAAGGGATTTTTTTGTTTTTTTTTTTTTTTTCCCAACCTCTAAAATATTTTAGAGAGAAACTAAACTGAAGGAAGAGATCTGAACACACTAAAAAAATTCTGCAGGGAAAATTGTGTGCAAAACTTGGAAAGCTACAAATCTGTTTAGTGAGGTGCTTATTCTCATTGGGAACCAGATGAAGTATTCGGAACAGAAGTTACATAGAAGCATTATTGATTATCTTCATCCCTATCCCAGTTGCATGAACAGATCTGTAAAACCCATTCTTAGGCCATGCAAGGCCTGGCCTACTCCAGACTTTAGGAATCACAAGATCAGTTTGGTTCTGCTCTTTCTGAAAGTGTTTTCTCCAATGTAGGCTCAAACAAGTTCTGTCTCAAGTGAGATTCACAGCCTTCAAAACCATTATTAAGTTCCTTAAGATACTTCTTGCACTATAGACAACAGGCTGCTGATTATTGCCCTCTTGGGAAACATGGCTCTCAGAAGCTATCCAAAATCAGTCTAAATTCAAAGATGCAAAATATATGGTAGAACAGCTATACAACTTCCATTAAAAAGCCCTAGAGATGCAAGATTAACCCTGTCCCAGCAATAGCAATTTACTCTGCAGAGTATCCCCAGTTTCCAGGAGAATATTCTCTT
Organism: Leptocoma aspasia; assembly: GCA_013399835.1. Classification (NCBI taxonomy): domain Eukaryota; kingdom Metazoa; phylum Chordata; class Aves; order Passeriformes; family Nectariniidae; genus Leptocoma; species Leptocoma aspasia. The sequence continues at coordinate 254,250 of VXAX01005743.1, forward strand.
TCCTTGTGAATTTAACCTCAGAAAATTTTCCCTGATATTTGTATTCAGTTTCTGCTTTCAGTGGTATTTTGATTAGGCCATGAAACACTAAAAAAATGTGTCCTGTGCTAATGCTATATTCACTTTAAAAACACAGTTCTTAACATTTTCAGCATTGAAATGAAAGACTGATCCTGATGCAGGCAATTGTCATAGTCATCTTGATTTTACTGAGGTTTCCCTATGAAAGAAGGCACACTCCATGAAGATTTTAATTCCTGTTTTGTCTTACCTCTTCTGACAAGGAACTGACCTCGAATGTGTCCTGGAGCCTAAAAGAGATGACAAACCAAAGGCAAGGCATCCACAGCCACTTACAGTGGCTCCAACACACTGCTTTTTGAGTGAATGAAATTTCCATGCTCTCACCAGCTTAAAGCTGTGGTAAAGTCTCTGGAAGAAGGTCAAACAAAAAAAAAAAAGAACAGGTGAAGTATGTACAAAAAAACATAAACATGTATTAAAAACAAACAAAATCAAGGATTACAGCATAGCTTACATATCACTTTCTTTGTTTTGTGCTTCCAGCTGCCTGGCTCAAGGCCTTCACTACATAAGACATTTGTTGGCATGGAGCTCAGGCTTCATGAGGCTAGGTTTCAGAGCAGAAAGTCTGTGTGTGTTTGTGTATTCACAGATTTACAATTAAATGTATTTGTTCTATTTAAATACAATGATGCCCCATCTTCTGCCTGAGTATCAAAGAATGGCCACTGAAGAAAATGACCATACATTCACTTTGACATCACATGCACAGGACAGCAGATGAGGTGTAGGTGTATGTCCTGGAATGCAATAAACCAGTGTACAAAGGACAGATAAAAAGTATCTGTGGATATCATAGAATCATTAAGGTCAGAAATAATTTTTAAGGTCATCAGATACAAACACTATCTTAATATTAATCCAGAAAGCATCTGTGTGTTTGTGTGGAGAGCTTTCTACCTGACAGGACACTCTCATGCCTACCCACAAGGTGTGCACAGGGCTGTAAGCAGGCACTGACAACAAGGAGTGTATAAAGTGTGTGTGGACGTGCCAATTAGGCTGACAACTCCCCTGCTGACAAGCCATGGCTCTGAATCCTGCAATTCCAAACAGGTAGCAGTGAGAAGCAGAGTAGCTGGATCCAGTGCTGTGTGGGAGACAGGCAAACAGGGAGCATTGCTGTGATTGACACGTAAGCACTGTGCTACCCTGAGAGTCTTTGTAGTGTGACTTTATGGTCTCTTTTTATTTTCCCTGGCGCTCCCCACAATTCAATTACTCGCAGCACCACTTAAAGAGACTGTGGCATCTGGTGAGGGGGGGAAAGGAGGATATCCACTTAAAATAAAAGCAATTTTTAAAAAGAAAGGTTCTCTCAATATTTTAGTTGTCTAAATATTTCACAAATGCTTTTGTGTTTCATCCAAGTAAGAAGATGGGGGGATTTTCACTTCTGCCCGTGTGTGGTGAAAGCAAGCAGTGACACTGCTGTTAAATGGGCCCATTTCCAGAGTTTAGAAGAACTCTCACTTGATATTCCCAACAAGGGACGTTCCTTGTTATTAACCTTTACATTAAATTTGTGCAATTCCTGAGTGCTTTCCTCCAGACAGATATTCCCTTACGACTGTTTTTTCCCCTTTCTTCCCTTTTGAAATGGGAGTGCAATAAACGTGCAGACTGACCCTGGTACCAAAGCAGGCAAAATGTCCCCACGTCCCACAGCTGACACAAACCTCCCTTCTCCTGGGGCATGAAGAGGGAGGGTTGCCCTTCCAAAGGGTTAAGGCATTTTTGAATACAGATTTGTATCTTGGGCACAGAAAACAGCACGTGGGGATGAACAAAAAAAATAAAAAAGATCCTGTTTAGTTTCAGTGTGTGACATTTGCCTGGGGGAAGAAAGTGCAGAGCTCATTGGAAATCCTATTGTTGAAACTCTGACCAGTCAGTTATAAAGTGTCATAATTTAACATGCCAGAGTTGTTTCCATTTTCAGGGTCAATCATTCCGTGTGTGTGTGTGTGTTTGTGTGTGGTGAGCCTCTGAATTTAAAGAAACACTTTCAGGTTTTATGTTGTTTAATTTCCTTTACAAGAATCCTTTTTGTTTCCAGCAGAACAAATCTCCAGTAAGATTTACTCCTTCACAGCACGTGGAGGCATATTTTCCAACATCAAATCCCCTGATCAAAGCAACAAAAGTTAGAGATTGAAGCAATAATTATGACCTTGATCAGGGTTTATTCTGTTACATGATTAATCATACACAGTATTTAAAAATATCAGGTGCCTGCCTGCTGAAATATCAACTGAAAATACCACTTACAAAATAGCTAGAAGAAAGGTCAACAAATCTGAGCTTGTTACAGCAACCTGCAAGTCCTACACATTTCACTGTTTAGACATCAGTTTGCGATACCTGTTTTCTTTTATGACTCTGGGCTTTGTTACCAACTTACCATTAATAGGGTTCAGCCAATGCAGATCTTTTGACTCTTTTTCTCTCTCTGTCCTCACCTGTCAGCCTTCTCTTCATCAACTATATTTATTACAATCAAGCCCTGTCAACTGTCACAGCTTACATACAGGCTGCCAGTAAATATGTCTTTCCAGTCATTAGACATTCCTTCCAGTCACCTTGGGATTTCTACCTTGTCTATCTCACTCCAAAAAAACTTTTGTTCAGAAGTATTAGACTCCCACAGAGCAGTGTCAGCTTGGGGCCATTACTGTAGGAAGTGACAGAAAACACCAAACTGTCACTCATTAGGATCTAGTTTTTCCAGAGTTGATGTAAGTCAGATTTAGCCCCAAAACGAATCATGATTTATTTAATATATTTGCTTCTACAAGTGTCAGCTCATCAACTTAAAATGTTTCTCCTTTAACTCTATTGAGGCCTGTACAGAAAGTTTTCTTTGAAACCTAGTTTTTGCTCTAAGGCTTGATAATTAGAACAGAATTGAGAACAGTCAAGTTTCTGCTCTACAGGTGCACTTTATTGGCCCTCAGTTTTATAATTATATGTGGAAAGCATTCACATTAGAATTAAGGCTGGACATGTGAGAAAATGCCACCTGGTGGGTAGGAGCTTCTTATGCTGGCTCCCAGCATAAGGGAGGTGAGATTATAAGTCTATAGATCAGTTTAAAGAAAAAAAATACAATTAGCTAGAGAAGTAGGGATGTTGAAAGAAAATAATTCCTATGATTTCCTGATTATGCTACAAATTGCCTCTCCAAAGCATCTATAGTCTCATCCAGGGGAAAACATTACCAGTGAGGTATATTCATAGGTGCTTCTGCAATTACACCCACAGTTAAAGCCTCTTTTGAGAGGCATAAACTCCCAACAGTCCCTTGCCTCTCACAAGTTTCTGTGTCAAGCTGGTTGGTACAGGGATGCATACCACTATTTTATCCCATGTGGAGTCAGGAGGTGAATGGATCACAGAGAAACATGAAGGAAATAGAGGGCATTGACAGTGGAAAAAGTGAGAGGAAAGAAGTGAGGGATAAAGGTCCAGGACTGGTAACTCAGAAGATTTGTATTGCTTGTACCTCATCACTAAAGTGAAGAGTCAGGTCTGTCACTGATAGAAAACAACACAGCTCCAGTGGATTTATAGAGCACAGACTCACAGAGATAAGCAACACAGAGAAGATGTGAGCAGCCAGATCTTGCTTCAAATAAGGGTATCATCATTAGTGATTCACTTATGTAACAGCTATTACAGACTGTAGGGGACTATGCAGCATTATAAATAGTGTGTTTGTACCAATGATTGGTTTCACTATCAAAAGGCAAACATCTCTGAGGTGGAAAGGGTGTCTATAAAATCACAGGTTATTGTACAGGAGTGTACACACAAGTGGTGCAGAACAAATAAACTGTCCCATAAATCGTAAGCCACTTGGAATTTTTAGTGGACACAATTCCAAACTTCTCCTTCTTTCTTTTCTGTCTGTGGAAGTAATGATTCCTGCCACAAAATGCCATCTGAGATTAAATATGGAGCACAGCTTATGACAGTCATCAAGGGGGTAGATAGGGCTTATGAATCATCTACAGCATTCCCAATAACTGTGACTGAACAGGCTTGACCCTGACAAATGTGTGGGTGGGAACAGGTTCTACCCTAAGGGATAATGCAAATTGTAGATCATTTGAGGTTTCCATCCTAAAACATGGGATCCATCCCAGTGTTACTCCTGACCATTCATATGTGGCTTCAGCAGTCTCAGGATGCCAGCACAGGGGCAGCAATGAACACTGGGGCATTTAGAGCTGCTTGCTTGGAACTATTCTGGCCAAAAACTATTTGGGGAGCCACATTTGAGTGTTGTGTGTTGTATATTGTATCAAAAAGGTGATCCTTCAATATTACTCTGTTAGCAAAAAAGATCAGCTATAAATGCTTCTGCCTGTCTCAAATAAATACACCAACATGAACAAAGTTTTATGGATGCACATTTATGTGATTGGGGAGTGGAGATTAGAGGATTTAAGGGACTTTTCTGTGAGGAAAGACATGCTTGCTGACAGAGTTGCCCTCGGACTTCCTCCCCACATTTTGCCTCTCAGGTGATCTAGGAAACCAGCCTACAAAACCCTACCTCACCACAGCTCAGATTCCAACAAAGTCAACAAGTTTTGGATCAGCCCTAGGATTTTAATTTTACACATGAGATGGCAAATGAATAGTCAAATAAAATAATAGGCAAATAAAGCAATTTGAGAAAGGAAGAAATGACCACAGTTTTAATAGCGACACTGGGAAATGAATAAAGGACCCAGCAGAGTCTGAAACAGAAGAGGAGATGGCTGGGACATGGCAAATGTATCCTCACCGTGTTCCTCAGTGAAACTCAAAGCAAGATCTGTAGCAGGAACAGCCTAAGGAGGTGGGTGCCAATAACACAGCATGATTTCCACCTGCCCTGCAGGAGCTGTAAGAGCTACCTTTTCATAGGAAGGCAATAATTCCTGTCTCCCTTGTTTCCCACAGGGAATCTGTCCAGCATGCTCTCAAAGGACAACATGACTCAACCAAAATCAGCTGCAGACCTTCCTGGAACTCCAGTTCTGCACTGTCATTTCCATCATACCTTTGATTAAGTACTTTTCCCCTCAAATATATCCTTTCATCACAGAAAAAAATCCTGAACCAATCTTAAGCCCTTCATCACTGGCCCTAAAGAAGATGTTCTAAAAATGAGACACTAGATTCTATTTGACAAGTCATCTAAAATACTTCCACCCACCTGACTGCTACACTCAGCCTCCTTGGTATGAAAAAGGACTGAAGAAATGTTTGTCTGCTGGCTACAGCAACACAATTACAGAAGCTGCTACCAACAAAGAAAATAATAACTGCTGGAGGTACAGACAAGGGAAGCAGTGGGGGGAAGGAAGAATGAGCGGAACCTCAAGGTTAAATGAGCAATGGGTCGGGGCACACACAAACAAATGTAAACAACAGAAATCTTGCAGCATAATTTTGAAAGTAAAGGCAGACTGAAATGTATTATGCAGGTGTATGGAAAGCACTTTGCTGCATTATGCCATCTCAAGTTCTTGTTCCTATTTCCTTTTGTCAAGAGGTCTTTGATTGAAGACGAGATTGTCTTCCAAAGAAAGGAAAAAAATGTAATGTGAATAGCTCAAGTGATAGACTGCAGTATCTCTGATGCAGCAAGAAAAAGCAATGCTAATGGATTTGTACAGCAAATAATATGGGGCAAGAGGAAGAAACAATCAGGCCTTACACAAATATAGAGAAGTTTGCTTGAACCTTCATAATTTGCAGTGATTGCCATTCAGCTCAACGTACTTCAAGTTCGAGTAGAAGCACTTCCAAATTTCACCCATAAAAGTCAGAGACCCACAACAACTGTAATGTACCTTAAGCCCTGATTTTATTACCATTTTTTTTTCTCATTTGATATTTTCTGCTTGTTGCAACATAGCTGTCTTCATTCCTGAGGAATGGTGCACTCCTAATGGATCGCAGCAGGAGCCCTGCAAGATGGAACGGAGAAGTCTGGCTCCCTGACTGGTACACATGGTCACAAAGTGTTTCCTCTGGTCCACAAATGAATGGACCAAATTTCCTAGGGGTCTCCTGTAGCCATGTGAAGTGAATTCTGCTCTTCAAGAGACCTCTCTCACCTGAAGTTTTGCTAGTTCAGTGGGAGCTAAGGATCTGCTAAGCAAGCAGACTTAAGGCTCCCAATGAACCGCAGGAAAGGAGAATAAAAATCAGTAACTGCAAACATCCTGCTGATTTAAACTTGTGTCACAAAAAGTTGCCCAGGGAGGCAGGAAACTGTGACTTTCAAGGCTGGGTTGTTGTGCTGTCTCTGGAGTTGAATGCACCCTTCCTGCTGAGTTAGAATCACAGAACACACGACAACAGTTCTGCTGCACAACTGGCAGGTTGCTGACACCAAAGCTTGGCAGGTTGGAGGTGTCAGAGGACAAGAAGACACAGCCTTGTCTTCACCCAGCCCAGACAAATGAGTCTTTGAGCATCACTCCCAGTGCAGCTTTGTGAAGGGCTATGCTCTCCCCAGATGGGGAGTAGCATCCCCCTCCTTACCTTCACCCTGCCAGGCCCTCTGCTCCTATCCACTCACCACTCATATAATACCTGCCTTGCTCCTTCTGATCCTTCTCTACCAACCTTTCTCAGTTATAGCCATAGCCACTCTCCCTGGCCCCCACTCCTTCTTCCCCTGCAATTATTTCCTCCTCCCAGCTCCTGTCTCTTGCCCACAACACTGCTCACTCTCTAATCCACTCTTCTCACACCAGCTAAGGCTTCCCACTCTTGCTTCTCTTCCAACACTTCCTGTTTAGCTCTGGACCCAAATGTTGTTCCTTCAGAGGCTTGTCCTTGTCATTGTGGTGTTCATCAGCATGGCTGCCTTCCCATTCCTCTGCTGTGTCCCAGGTACCAGCAGGAGATGTCAAAAAGAGACAACACCGTTTGGGAGGTATTTTTGCCTAAAGCTATTAAAGTACTTGGCTTTGATCACTGCGATTTTGTGCCACAGGTTGAAACAGTCCTGGGTGTTACTGGGTTCTTGTCTCTAGCTTGTGTGGGGATTGATTTCTGCCTGCACTCTATAAAGACTCTCTCAGAAAAAAACCCACTTGGATGAGGAGAGAAGGCTCACTTTATTAGTGTCCATCATGACTCACTCCCAGGGAAAGGTGGAAAAAGTGAGTTGCTTTGACCCACACTCACCATCAGTCAGGGCAGCACAGCAACCAGTCTCAAGTGCTGGGCTTAGCTTTCCATCCACTAGAACACAGCAGAAAGTCTTTCTGAACCATTGAATATACCAGGTTTCAAAACCAAAACAAAACAAAATGAAGACAAAGTGCATCCAGCTCTCTTTGGCCCTTTAGCTGAGATCAGTTGTGGTCTCAGTTTGAGATCTGATATGTGCTGGAGCAGGAATGACAGCACTCACTGTCAGGGACATGTGCTCTGTGATCTGACAGACCTTTCCTGTCTTTAACTCCTCTGATCCTGTGATTTGACTGGCCTGTGGGTACACTGTGCACTTACCTGAGGATGCACAAGGAGCTGTGGGATGCCATCACACTGTCAAGACCCTTCACAAAATACCAGTGGCAGAAGACTTTCAGGAAATGTCACCACATCATCATCCACTTCATGGTGCTGACTTTGTGGTGCTGTTTCCTGGAGCCATCTCGTCCTGTTATGGAACAACAGAAAGGGTAAAAGAGGAGAAATATGAACAGTAAAAGCACCATTATCTGGTTTTCTAGCTATCAAGGGCCCAGAGTGAACACCAGGACTTCAAGAGCCTCTTCAATCACCTAGCTGACTCAGAAAGCTCGGGAAGTGGTAGTGGTAGGAGATTTTGTAAACCACTAAATCAAACCAGAAAACAGGACATGTTCCTCCTTAAGATCTCTGTGGAACACAGCAAGGGGAACAATTGCACTGTTAGGGGGTCCTCAGTTTGGGAGGCACATGCTAGAGGTTTCATGCAGCTGTTAAATAAAGCATTACTTGGATTTCTTGACGAAATATGACCGATAGAAAAAGAATTATAAAAGATAATTCCTTTTATGAGAAATATACAGATTCAGTGCAGCATTTCTGACTGCCAGGCGTTAATTAGTTACAACCATGAAAGACAGTGGTCACTAGACACCTACAGTTGCACCAATGATACAAACAGGAGAGTCCAAGCAAGGAACACATGCAGTTGGCTCAAAAGAGCCAATTAATCAAAATAAATTGAAAGGAATAAGAAAAAAGACTGAAAAATGCAAATGAAGATTAGAGGTACTTTATAATGAATTTCTTAAGCAAGATAATTATGGAATTGCTGTTAAGTTTAATTCACATACTGTTTCAATTGAAATACTGGTATTTGCAATACTGATAAGGCACAGGATGAATGGGTGAAGAGCTGGCTAATTGGCAGATCTCCAAAACACACTTGTCAACACAGAGTCATCACTGAATGGGATTTCTCCTTAACCAATTTTTGCAATGACTAGTACTGGTTTGTCTGCAACTAGCTGATGTTTTCTTGAGTGGATTCAGTTAGTAAACAGCAATAGCCTCATGCATATGAATCAGGCTCAGTAAAAATTATGTCCACATTAGAACCACCAAGGGAAGAGGTGGAGTCTCTCTCTCTCCTGATGTCTGCAAATTGTTTTTGGAAATTTTCCTCTCTTTGAAAATATTTCTGACCTGCTCTCTCAAAGCCTTTGCTGATTACTGGTAGGGAAGAACAGAGAGCCTGACAGGGGGACAAAAGAGAATGCTGATGATACGGGGGTGGCACTTGCAACACACGGGTCTCTTGGCAAGGTGGGAAGAATTCTAAGAAAAGGTGTTCTGATACACCCTGAAGCAAAATTACCTAATGGGAAAGCCTGCCCTTCAGGAGTATCCATCTGTCTCTGATGACTACAGAGGCATCCTGGCAGATCAGCTGAAATTTTGCTGAGTTTTAGATACAAGAACTTCTAGTTCAGCTAAACTTAGGTGGGATGATTCTCACCCTCCTGGTAAAGAAAAGAATAAGCAGGTGGTAGAATACACCACAGGCAAGCATATTCTAGACTGTAGGATCCAGTTGTCATGTTAAAAAAGGGCATTATGAAACTGGAGGAGGCTCAGAAAAGAGCCACAGGAATGATTTACTGACTGTAGATAATGTTTGACAGTGCAAAACCTAAAGATCTCACACTGTTTAATTTATCAAAAAGAAGATTAAAAGGTTACTTCATTGCAAGCATTATCTCATAGGAACGCCACGTACTGAAATGCTCTTTAATCTAGCAAGAATGGCACAAATATTTAACATTGAGGGTGATTAGCCACTAGAATGAACCACCAAGGGAAGAGGTGGAGTCTCTCTCTCCTGATGTCTTCAAATCAGGTCTGAACACTTTTCTGGCAGATGTGCTTTAATCAAACAAAAGCTATGCTCTAGTCAGATGCACATTACTAGGTTGAATGCAGGGGAAAATGGGTGAAAAAAGGATGCACTCCTGGCCTCAAAAATCTACAAATCTGTGAATGCCAAATTTAATTTGAATATACTTGCAGGAATCAAAGTGTTCAAACTGTGCTCCACTTTAATAGAGAGGAATCCCAGGGGAGTAGGTGGAGATGTGCTCCCAGTGTTTATGAACATCAACTACCTCTAAAATCTCAGAATCTCATCCAAAAACCTGGCACTGTTTCCTTCCACGGCCCAGCTACGGCCACTGCTTCAGAAAGGACTAAATCGGTCTGATT